>JAVCKV010012163.1:0-68180 GCA_032274145.1 Herpochondria borealis | reverse complement strand
CACGGCTTTTAACTATTATGAAAGGCGAAAGCTGTGGTTAAATACCATTGATGCTAGTAACATTGATGTCTTTCTTCATATTATTAGTCGTGGCCATGCAGTTGAAAACTATAATTTTGGACGAAGATGCTTGAATCTATCATCTTTCGGATTCAGCCAAGGCTTGTTGATAAGCAGCTTCACAGTCTTGTGTGCTTAAAGCAGTTGTATTGGTGCAATCTTCAACAGAGGAGACGACTTTGGCTTCTTGCTTAGAACTGCAACCAACAAGAAGTGCTGTGATTGCAATAACAAGCGGTTTTAATTTTGGCAGTGTATTTGAGAGCTGCTCTGATGCTGAGTTGGTCTTATTTTTTCGAAAGTGGTTTCGATCAATACAATGTGTTCGTTTTAATTTTTGCATATGCTACACCCTGTCCTGTTTATTAGTAGGTCATACAGGCAGCATTAAGAGTGCCAACTGCAATACTAACGGATGCAAGCATGATAGCTGCGCTTTTTTCACCTTTTTCTATTCGCTCAATGAGGGTTGTCATAAAGACGAATCGAACAATACCAAAGGCTAATGTTTGGGCAAGCAGTGCAATAAATGCCCAAATACCAAAATCAAAAAAAGAAATAGAGTTGGTTATTGCACCACTGAGAGCAATGGCAAATCCAAGAATACCGCCACCAAAACCAATAGCAGCCGCAGTGTTTTTTTGCTCTTTTATTAATTTCCATTCATCATGTGGTGTCACAAAAGCGTACACAAGCGTGAAAATAATAAGTGCGATCAGAGAGGCACCAAAATAAAGGCTGAAATTCATAACACCGGTGAGTAGAGAATGTTCCACTTTAAGTACCTTTTGAGTCAGGGAATGAAATTTACTGTTGATTTGATCAAAGTTGAGTAAGGTAAGTATATACCTAGTCGCAAGCGCAAAATGGCTGCACTTAAAAAATTTTTGTCAAAAAAGTGCTTAAAATGCTCATTTACTCATGTAAACTGCGCTTTTTAGAACATTTTTTCCTCGATATCTCATCGCTCGCCTCTTTGGCGCCAGCGACTCCCTCTCACGGCAGATTAGCCGTGAATTGTAATTTCACTAGGCCCTAGAGCCATACCAGTGCTTATCACAAGGCATCGATGAAATTGTTGATGTTCGTCAAGTGTTTCTTCAGCACTCAAAAAAAGAGATTCTTGTTGATCATGAGAGATGGATCTTTCAAATAGCATGGTGAATTGATCAGTGATACTTGGTTCGCCGCTGTCATCATAGGTGTGCTCGCGCATGTGTGTTGGTTGGTGATAGTCATTCATACTTTCCCACACCCGATCATAGGTAAGGCCTTCAATTGAATATTGTTTTGTGCCTATTTTATGATTGAGCAAGTCTTTCCAATCAGCTTCATTGCTGATATCAATTGTTTTGTAGTAATGAAATAGCTTAACGTCAATGACATTCGATTCTTCAAAGCCGCCTTGAGCAACGACTTGCAAGAATGCTTCATCATCAGTATAAAAGCGATAAATAGAAGTGTCATCAAGTGTAACGAGACCGGCAGCTTGAATAATATGCGTTGTTGCTGATTGATCAATGACAAGATCATCTTGGATTAATTTAAGCATTAAAGAATCAAGTTCAAAACTACAGCCGATACGAAGCCCTAGTATTGAAGGCGTTTCGGGTTTTTGCACAGCTTTTTTCTTACTAAATAAAGATGAAAACATGATCATATGTCCTTGAGCTATTTCGCGCTACCGACTATAGACTATACCCAACACACTGAAGTTTAGAGTGTATTGAGCAAAGTCTTCAGCATTAAGGCCATTTTGCACCAGCGACTCTCGAGAGGCGATGATCTAAGTTTACTGGTTTTTCTTCTTTGCTGCTAGGATTTGAGCTAATTTATCTTGCGCATTAACAGACCCGCTTGGAACAATGCCAGCAGATTTTAATTTTGCATCAAGATCTGATCCTGATTCGTCGGCAGCAAGTTCGTCTGCCGCTTCAAGCTCGGCTGCTCTTTCTTGCTGTTTGGCTTTAATTCGCTCTAAGCTACTCAAAGCAGTTTTCACCTTGCTATTAGCGCCAACATGTCGTGTTGATACAGCAACTTGTGCTTTTTGTACAGATTCAGTGGCTTTGATTTGATCAATCTGTTGCTCCATGCGTCGAACATTTGTTTTTGCTTTAGAAATATTGGCTTTCAATGTTTTTTCTGAGCTTAGAAAGCTTTCAAAAATAGTCTTTTCTGTAGCGAGAGTGTTTTCAACTTCAGCTACTTTTTCTGCACATTCTATTGCAAGAGCATCGTCACCTTTTTCAGATGCATTAAGAGCATGAGTCGAATAGGTTTCAATATCAGCTTGCAAGGCTTTTACTTTATTTTCTGTGAGTTTTCTCTTGGCCATAATCTTGGTGAGATTTTGGTCGCAGGCGAGAAGTTCGTCTTTTGCTTCTCTCATTTCTTGATCCATAATTCGGATTGATTGGCTATCAGCAATGGCTTCAACAACATCATTACTACCACCTTTTAACGCACTCCAAAGTCTTTTTAAGCTCATAATTCTGTCTCCAAGGTTAAGTGTTCAGCATAAAGTTCAAGAAAGTCGCCGACATTGGCGAACAGGGTGTTGACCTCTTCGAGAATGACATCACCATGGCTTTCAGCAGACAGAGCCCCAAAGGCAATATAGTAATTCTCGTGCCCGATGGATTTAATACCAATCGTGCTGAGTGGTTGTAGTTGATGAGTTCTTAAAATTAAGTCGTTTAACGAAGCAGCATCCTTCACGCAACTTTGAGCAAATAATGGCGCTTCAACAATAATTTGCTGGTGTCCAGCGTAAAGAAAAGCGTCTATACCTTCATCATTTGAGATGCTCAGACATTCTCCTTCTTTTTCAACAACCCAGTTTGGCTGTGCTTCTGCAAGTGAATGAATTGAATCTTGATTCCAGCTCATGGTGGTTAATCCTTATATGGGAGTCATATTGTTCTGCCTATGAATACAAATGTATCATATATGATACTTATGTCAATAGTCAGCGTTAAAAAAATGTTTTATGATATATTGGTTTTCACTGGTTTGAGTGACTTATATATATTAAGTTGCCAGTGAATTCTTACATTAGCGATAAGTTGAGAGTATATCAATAGCCTGGTGCTGCATCTTGTGATTTCAGAGGCATCAGTGGCTTAATAAGAGTAGGTGCCCCATGAAAGAAAGTGAAAGTTTAAAAAATAAAGAAGCCTTGTTGCCTTATAAATCTGCAATTGCTCGTTATATTCGCGCAAGTATGGTGCTTCATGATGTTAAATACGATGATTTAGTCGTTAAATTAGCAGAGAAAGGGGTCGTGTTAACAGCATCTAATCTGCGCAATAAAGTGAGTAAGGGGTTATTTTCAGCGGATATGTTCGTGACGCTTATTGAAACCTTAGAAGTGAAGGATACCGCAATTCCAGATATTTTAAAGCAGGTGTATCATGATTCAACTGATTAATGGAGTACCTGCACTTTTATTTGTAGCGATTTTATGGGCGCTGTACTTTATAGATTATCTTATACCAGGGTTTAGCTTAATAAAGTTTGGCATACTCCCGCGGCAAATTGATGGGCTTATTGGCATTGCTACTGCTCCTTTTATTCATCTCAATCTAGGACATTTGTTGTCAAATACAATTCCATTATTGCTTTTACCAGCAGTTGCAAAGCTCACAGTGTCTCGTCGAGCAGTGTATAGCATTATGATTCTTGGTGGGCTTGGCTCAGGTTTGGGAACTTGGTTATTGAGTACTGGGGGCGTTGTGATAGGAGCGTCGGGGATTGTTTTTGCTTGGCTTGGATTTCTTTGTGCACGTGCGTATTTTGCACCAACATTGTTAAATATAGGTTTGAGTATCGCTGTTTTTCTCTTTTATGGAGGTGCTGTAGCATCCTTGCTCACAGCGCTACCAACAATTTCTTGGTCGGCGCATTTTTGGGGATTTGTGACAGGTATTTTAATTGCCCGTCATTTTGATGCTTTTCGGGCTCGAAGTTGAAGGTAATGCCTGAGTAAATATTTCAAGATAATGACCATAGCCTTGTGCTGCCATTTCTTCTTTGGCGATAAACCTCAGAGCAGCAGAATTAATGCAATATCGAAGGCCGGTGGGTGCAGGGCCATCCTTAAAGACATGACCTAAGTGAGAGTCAGCAAATGTGCTTCGCACTTCTGTTCGAGGTAAAAAGAGTTTAAAATCTGTATTTTCTGTGATATAGCGCGCAACAATTGGTTGCGTAAAACTAGGCCAGCCAGTGCCAGATTTAAATTTATGTGTAGAAGAAAATAAAGGCTCTCCACTGATTATATCTACATAAATCCCTTGTTTTTTATTGTCCCAATAGGCATTGTCAAAAGGTTTTTCTGTGTCATCTTTTTGGGTCACATTAAATGCGATTTTGCCTATTTTTTGTTTGAGTATTTGTGCATCTGGTTTTTTAAAGCTCAAATAGTGTGCTGGTGGTGAGTCCCAATTGGCTTTAATAAAATCATCTCGGCCTGACCTCTTTCTGTAAAAAGAATATTTAATTTTATTTTTTAAGTAATAATCTTGGTGGTACTCTTCTGCAGGATAAAAAGTAGTATATGGAATAAGTTCAACCGCAAGAGGTTTTTTAAAGCGGCTTTTAATATTGTTCAGGCCTTGTTTTGCAAGTTTTTCTTGATTTTTATTGTGAATAAAGAGCGCTGGTCGATAGTGTGGCCCGCGATCAACAAATTGACCCCCAGCATCTGTAGGGTCAATGTTTCTCCAGAAGTATTCAAGAAGCTGTTCATACGTAATAAGAGCTGGGTCGTAGGTGACTTGAACTGATTCAATATGTTGAGTCTTTCCTTGTGAGACAGTTTTGTACTGCGCTGTGCTTTGGCTGCCACCAGCATAGCCTGAAATAGCCTGAATAACCCCTGGTGCTTTTTCTAAATCTGCTTCTGTGCACCAAAAACAACCCCCTGCAAATGTTGCCGTCTTAAAAGGAATAGGCGAATTGGCATGTGCTTGATGAGCATAAGTGATTGCAGCAAAGACAGCGCATGCAATAACAATGAGCAGAGGAGTAAAAAATATGGATTTCCATTGACTGTCAGGGTTGAGAGCGGTGCTAGGGTTGAGAGCGGTGCTTTGTAATGTATTTTTTAACATACTATTGTGTATTCTCATAGTTGTCCTCTAGCTTATGTTTTCAAATTAATGTGTGTCCTTTAACTTGGCTTTTTTTCCATTCATATGAAATAAAACGAATGCTACAGATAGAGTATCGCATGATGTAACTTGAAGCTTCTCGATAATCTTGCAAATGTATAACATTTTTATCACAGTGGCTTGACTTTGAGAGGTTTTATTGGCTAAATTGGCGAATTTTTTGTTCAAGTTGATTGATTTCTTTCAGTTTAAATTCAATTGTAGCTTGAAGAGGTAGGTTATCTTGTGTGATGCTTTTAAGAGCTTGGCGATAGCTTTTTTCAGCTTTTTTATATTGACCTTGAGCAAAACTAATTCGAGCTTGGGTTGTTAAGCTTGCAGTTGGATGATTTAGATTACGATGAGCTAAAAGGAGCTTTTCAAGAAAAAGAATATTTTCAGGTTCAACTCGAAGTAAATCTTCAAGAAGCGTTACGGCATTTTCATTTTCAAAAAGCCCAAGTTCTGCTTGAGCTAAAGCGTACCTGAGAGGAATTTGTGTTGGATAAAGTTGTTGTAATGCTTTAATGTGGTCTTTTGCTTTTTGATATTTTTTTTGTTCAATATAGATCTCAATTTCGACCAATCCAAACTCTAAAGTAGAGAGTGTGTTATGGCTAAGGCTGCGACTGGCGTAGGTGCCTGTATTTTGAATAATTTTTAAAGCCTTATCATAGTGTTGATTTCGCAAATAAGCTCGAGCAAGGCCGTATCTGTAGGGTTTGTTATTGGGTTTTTTCTTAAGCTTATTGCGAAATTGAGCGACGGCATCTTGTGGCGTCGCAGTATAAGCTGCTGCTATGCGTGCTTGCATTAATTGAAAGAGAAGGGGTTGATCCATAAGTTTAGTTTGATTTGTGAGTTGATCAGCTCGGGCTTGAGAGTCTGATATTCTTGATTTTGTGACAGGGTGGGTATTGAGGAATTCATAGTTTTCTGCTCCTGAGAATTGTTTTGATTGGAGTAGTCGGCCAAAAAATGCAGGCATTGCTCTAGGGTCAAAACCTGCATTATAAAGTGATTCCATCCCAACTCGATCAGCTTCACGTTCATTTTGCCGACTAAATTGCAAATGAGCGTCGATCGTGGCAGCTTGAGTGGCGAGTATGCTGGCGATTCCAGTACTTGAATCGCTGGTTGCAAGCAAGGCGAGGCTTGCAAGAAGGCCAGTATAGGTTGCCCATTGAGTACGTTCACGATGCTCTATACCTCTTGCGTAGTGTCGTTGGCTGAGGTGAGCAAGCTCGTGAGCAATAATTGCTGAGAGTTCGGCTTCTTTTGTGGTATATAAAAAGAGTCCAGCATTCATTCCAAGAATGCCGCCAGGGACTGCAAATGCATTAATTGCACCTGAATTAATTATAATAATTTGAATGGGTGGTATTTCGCTATTGCTCGCGGCGATAATTCGAGTGGTTAATTGTCTTAAATAAGTATTCAGTATAGGGTCGCTTATTATTGGTATTTGGCTGCGTAGTGCACGTAAGTAAGCTCTTCCAAGCACAATTTCATCATGAGGAGATACTATTGCAGATACAGGGTCGCCTAAAAGTGGTAAATTATCATTCATTTGTGCATAAGTGCCCAGGCTCAGCAGACTTAAGCCCGCTACTATGACTGTATTGCGTATGTGTCGGTAATATCGTTGTTTTTTATTCCAGATCAAAATGCGTCCTTTTTATGGAGTCACTCACGAGAATGTATAAGGGGTACTTTTGAGCGCCAAGAAATTTTTAGATCGTCGTTGCCATGTAGATCTTAGTCTTAAGTGTAATCAAAAACTATAGAACTGTGTTGAATAGTTGGGTTGAAAAAGGTCTTTTTTAGAATGAATAATGATGCCATTGACTTGCGTGGAACGCGCTGTCCTCTAACCTTATTAAAGATAAAACAGCATTTGTATCAAGCGAAAGAGAGTGGTTGCCATACTTTTATATTTGATGACGCTGGTGCTGCAACTGATTTACCACTTTATTTGTCAAACGTGCAAGGGTGGAATGTACATATCCAAATACAAAATCAAGTCTATATGGCTATTTGTACATGGATTGAGCTTGAAGGTAAATACTCATGAGGCAAGTTATAGAGCGTTGGTATCATCGCTACTTTTCCAATGAAGAATCAACGTATTTAGTTGTTATTGTCGCTATTGCCTTTATTGGGCTCTATTTTTTTGGTCATTTATTAACACCGCTTTTTGTCGCCATAATTTTGGCCTACCTGATGCAAGGCTTGGTTGAAAGCTTGAAAGGCTATAAAGTACCTCATCTTGTCGCTGTGAGTTTAGTCTTTGCTTTGTTTATTAGTATTGTCAGTGCATGTTTATTTATTTTACTACCACTTGTGTGGAGTCAAGCCCTTAAATTGATTGATGACCAGTTGCCGGTATGGTTAGGTAAAGCACAAGACGCTCTTGAAAATATGGCAATTTCTTATCCAGACTACTTTTCAGATAGCCAAGCGATGGCTTTGTCAAAAAGCTTACAAACAAAAATTGGTGAGTGGGGTGAAGCATTGTTGGCATTGTCTATTCATAGTGTGCCAAGTGTGATTGGGTTAATGATCTTTCTAGTTCTTGTGCCTGTGCTCGTCTTTTTTATATTAAAAGATCGCGATGAGCTTATGGAGAATATAGTTAAATTATTGCCAGCTAGAAGACCAATAATGAACCAAGTATGGTCGGAAATGAATCGGCAAATGGCAAATTATGTTCGCAGTAAAGTCATTGAAATTTTTATAGTTGGTTCGGTGACCTATGTTTGTTTCACCTATTTGTCCTTAAAATATGCCGCTTTATTATCCTTAATGGTTGGGCTCTCTGTGCTTATTCCATTTATAGGTGCTGCTATAGCAACAGCGCCTATCTTTGCGGGTGCGTACTTTCAGTTTGGCTGGACATCTGATTTAGCGACGGTGATGATCGTCTATGCGGTGTTGCAAGCGCTTGATGGTAATATGCTGGTGCCCTTGCTTTTTTCCGAAGCGGTCAATCTGCACCCAGTGACGATTGTAACAGCAGTTTTGGTGTTTGGTGGGCTCTGGGGGATATGGGGCGTATTTTTTGCAATACCACTTGCGACATTGGTCAAAGCACTGTGGAGCGCATGGCCTACTCATCAGCTTTAGTTAAAACTGAGCCTGACATTGCCAAGCCTAAAGGTGATTTGTAACAGATATTATTGCATGATTTTCAAAAATAAGTGAGGCTCCCAGTACGCAAAAGAGAGGATTATCAGCTAGTTTATGAGAGAGAGCTAATTGCGTGAGGAATCTATGAAATTTTTACATCTCCAGTTACAAACTGATGGAAATCAGTTGATATTGCATATTCAGACACATCAGCAGACTGAGCACTTTCAACTGGTAGATCCTGTGGCCAACCCTCAAGAGCTTGCACATCAAGCACAGTTATTTGTCAGTATTCATCTTCGTCCATTTTTTGATATGTTACCAGTAGAGTCTTGCCGTTTAAGTATTACGGCACAGGTGCCTGAGCTTATTCGTGACAGCTGTATTGGTGAACTTATTAAAGTCACTCAAACAAATGAAATTTTAACAAAAGCAAAGGCTGATATTGATGAGTATTTGGCCAATCATCTGAAAGCATCTTCTTCGCCTTCTACGACACTCTGTGTCTACACTGAACAGATGCCTCTTGAAGGCTTGCTTCAGGCCGCAGACTTTAGACACGTTGATGGGACTCGAGTTGTGGCGTATTGTCCAGCCAGAAAGCCAAGCAATGATGATGAGCATTATATGCAGCTTTTAAATTCTGATCAGTGTGCATGGTTAAAGTGGTACCTCAAACAAGGCTATACTGCCATTCTTTGTGGCGAGGATTTTGTGAATGAAGTAGAGCGCCAAGGCATCGTCCTTTCAGCAGTGCTCTCGGCAGTTGGGCACCAACTCATTATTTTTGAAGCCCCATTTCAATCTGGACATCCATTACTTCAGTATAAAAAGCGCTCTACTGATTCAGGTATAATTATTCATTTAGTGCAAGATGAAAAAAGTATATTTTGGGGGCAATGGTTAGGTTTACATCGTGTTCATCTTGGATCATTGAAGTCTTTGCATTATGGCTATGAGCCTTTAGAGATTAAGCACAATGGGGTCACAGACACGCACATTGAACGAGATCGAACTTTAAAAAAACCAGCATTAGCACGTGTAAGACCCCATGAAGAGTGTCAGTTACAGATCTTGATCTGTGAAGCGATAGATCTTCGGCAGATGATCGCCTGTTTACCACAGGCCTATTCTATTAAGCAGCTTTTAGACCAGCATTTTAAACAAAGCCTCTCTGGTATTGTGGCGACTGAATTATGGCTCAATGTGATGCGTCGTCTTATTGTAGGGAGTAATGAATCTACAGATTATGATGTTATTTTTCTTATCCGTCGCCTAGAGCGTATTGCTGAAGCTGTGCAAAGCTTACAATTGATTGATTTTATACAAAAACTTGCTGGAAAAGCAGACGTATTACTTGTTGGGCATCCTGATTGGGAAAAAATATTACCCAATCAATTTAAGCCCGACTATGCAGCACATGATTGGGCTCGTGCCTGCCAAGTATTTCCTGATGCGATGATGTTAGTGGCAGCACCAGTTTTTAATCCAGTGCTCTCTAAAAAGTGTTATGAGGCTATTCTCAATGGCCGGCGGATTGGTTGCTTTGCCCCAAGTTTATATCAATTAGAGGCTCAGAAAATACATCATATTCTAGGGCTAGATTGGTTAGAACAACAGAGTATAATAAGTCCTGATGGGTGTTGTGTGCATGCACTGTCAGTCTCTAGTGGTGGAGATTCAATGGTGGATAAGCGTCAGGCAATAGTGAATGCAATGGCTGAACATAACACACTTATTTCTCACCAAGTCAGCCAACAATTCAGTTCAGCGGCAGGCGAGAAAAAGTCACCAGTTTCTGATGCTATTGAGCAACAGCTTATTATGTGGCATGCAAGCGTCGAAGATTTTTATAATACTCATGGTGATCTTTTTCAAGAAAGTGTAATCGTGTTAAACCCACAGGCTGAGTTAGGGATTTCTGATGACATTAGAGCAAACCCACCTCCATACTTAGCCGCTGTCTTGAGTCAAATGACCTTTTCTCATCTTAAGGTGCAATAATAGTCAATTATTCCTTCTGGGGCGCGCCAGGAAGTGATGCGAGTGCTGTGGTGAGAAAACTGCTGAGATTATTGAGTTGCCCAACCACAACGTCAATTGAATTAAATTGCGCCAAGAGCCGTGTTTCTAATCTCTCCATTCTATAGGTTAATGTTTCTTTTTCTGTACTAATTGTATTTATTGTATTATCCAGGCCATCAAGTCTATTGGTGAGATAGCCACTTCTATCATCAAGGTAGCTATCCATGAGTGTATCGAGCTTTTCTGCAATACCTCTTGAAAATGTCACTGTGCCTCTATTCGCTCCATTTGGAGATGATGCTGCACCTCCAAGAACACCAATTTTAAGGCCTTTTGAATCTCCAGCGAGGCTTTGCAAGAATTGGCCAGAGCCAGAGCCTGCAACACCATCTATTTTGCCCTCAACATTCAGCCCTGAAGTAGCAGCGCCAGTGGTAAATCCAAGCTCTATTGCAGTATTTGTATCAACACTTTCAAATTGAATTGTGGATGAGCTGCCATAGGAGCCTGACTCAAAAATAAAATTATTGGTACTACTGTTGTAGGTAACAGTCATACTGACGCCTTGTCCGTCAAAGGCTGGTGCATCGTTAATAGTATCTTGAATTTGGGCCGCTAAAGATGTGCCTGTTGAGTAGGTTCCACTTGTGAGAGAGAGTGTGCCACTATTGACGCCATCAATGGTGATCTCAAATTCATCATTATCTGTATCAATGTCAACAGTACCACCGCCTCCAAAATCAGGGAGTACACCTGCGCTTGCATAATTAGCTTTTGAGGCGAGTTGGATGATTTCAAGATCATAGGTACCTTGCTGTGTAAAGCTTGTGCCTGAAATAAATTGAACTTCAGACTCTGTCGTTGAACCTGACGTTGCAAACAGTGCTTGAAATGCTTCCGGAGAATCCTGCATGGCGCTGTCAAATTGAGCCTCATCAAAAGTCACAGTGCCGTCAGAGACAGACGAGAGAATGCCAATATTAGACAGTGCCTGAAGACCACTTGAAACGCCTGATACTCGATCAAACATTGATGAGCGAATTTGGCTGACAATATTGCGAACGGTAGAATCGCCAAGAAGAAGTGAACCCTCACCATTTGTTGAATTATAGGCCGTAAGTTCTGATGTATAGCTGGTCAATTCATTATAGGCTTCGACCATTGATGAGACTTGCTCTTTAATGCCATCAGTCTTAGCGGTGACTGCGAGTGAAGCGGCGCTCGAGGTTGTCGAGAGCAGCTCTAAAGTGACGCCGTTAATAGCATTAGAAATTGTATTTGATGCCGATGTAATATCAATGCCATTGATTGTGAGCGCTGCATCAGTGGCCTCAACATTTTGAGTAAGGTATTGCTGTGTATCATCCATCGTTAGTTGAGAGAGGCCAGCTTGATCGGTGTTATTGCCATCTCCATCGTCAGTAATGGTCATTTGTAATGAGTTTTCAGCACCAAGTTCAGCAGAGAGCACTAATCGAAATCCGCTGCCATCATTAATAATTGACGCTGTAAATCCGTAATCATTCGTATTAATATGATCTTTGAGGCTTGAAACAGTATTATTGGATGAATCAATCGTAATGGTTTGCTCTGGGGAGCTGTTATCTTGAACAAAGTCATAAGAATAGGGTGATTCTTCCAGCGTTGTTGTGCCAAATTTAACAGTTATAGTCCCTGTGCCAATAACGTCGTCAATGCTTGTAAAAGCAGCAGTTGCTAAGCTTTGAGCCTGTGCCGTTTGCGACACTGACACTGAGTAGCTATTGACTTCGGCGAGAGAGCTTGCGGTTGCTGTAAACGCAGTGGTATTTGATGAGATAGATTCTCTTTGATTAAAGTTACTGCTGAGTTTTAATGCACTTAAAGATGATTGAAAGCTTGAGAGTCGGCTTTGAATTTCGCCATAGGCTGATATTTTTGCTGTTGTGATTTCTTCTTTACTGATTAATGCTTCTTCAGCAGGTACTTTTTCTGCATCTACAAGGGCTGAAACAATTTCGTCAATTTTAAGTCCGGAGCCGATGCCAAGTGATTGAATTGTAGACATAAAAAAATCCTTATTGAATCTCAATCGTTGCTTTTACTGTGCTGTTATCTGCACTTTATTTGGGCAAGCTAGTATTGTATTCTTGTTTTTACGTTTTTACATCAAGCAATTGCCCGAGTGCACCGTCTTTTAAACTATCAGTATCTTGCAAGACCTTTGCCAACTGTAAAGCTGCTTCTGATGGCAGTTGTCGTACAACTTCTTGAGTCGTTGTGTCGCGGACTGTGACCACTGTTTGATTCGATTCTTTATCAACACTAAATTCGAGATCTCTTTTCATTGAGGCCATGAATCCATTGAGCTTTTCAAGAGCGGCTTCAATTGGTACAGTCTCTGGTGGGTCTTGGTTTTGATCCTTTGATGCGGGCACAAGTGTGGTGGCAGCAGCAGTGTCTTGCTCAGCTGCCTCAGTCGGCAGGATAGGAAGCGTTGGCGTAATCGCCTGTGTTTGTGCTTCAGTATTTTCGGTATCTGCCAAACTTGCAGACCCTTGTTTATCTGACTTGATCTGAACAAGTAGATTATTGCCTGATGGTATAATGCTCATGCTTTTTACCTCGCATGGGAGGGGCGATTGATCAGTCGTCCCAAATGGTTTTTATGCACTTAATGTCGTATCGCTTTTGTGTCAAGATATTGGCTCCTATGTTCGTCTACTGTGTAAGGTCTAAGGCCGCATATTTTTATGAGAACCGTGAAAGCCCCAGAAAAATCTGAGGCTCTCACATTGCTTATGCTATCGATTATCCAAGGAGTGAGAGCACATTCTGTTGGCTCGCATTGGCTTGAGATAACATCGCAATACCAGCCTGTTGTAGAATCTGCGTCTTCGTTAAGTTCGCAGTTTCAACCGCGAAATCGGCATCTCGAATTCGAGAGTTCGCAGCAGATATATTCTGAGAGACGTTCTCAAGGTTAGAAATTGTAGAGCCGAGACGGTTTTGAAACGCACCCAGACCCGCTCGAACCGATGAGACTTGATCCAAGGCCGAATCAATTTTTTCAATCGCGGCATTTGCATTGGCAACTGTTGTGATATTAAGACCTAAGCTGACAACGTCTTCATCACCACCTTGGCGGGTGAGTCCAAGTTTAGCAACCGCAGCTGTTCGAAACGCTTCAGTGGTTGCATTACTGCTGACGAGAATATCTTCACCTTCACTTTCGAGTGTGAGCGCTGCTGTGTATATATTGGTGGTACCATCTGCTGCAAGAGGTGTAAATGCTGCAACGTCTTGGTCAATATTGATGTCCACGCCAGAGGCTGATGTTAAAATGAGGTTCGTGCCATCATCAGTCGCCACGATATCAGTTGTGGCACTCAATGCAGCATTGACCTGTATCACAAGTGCATCAAGATCTGCTGGTGTTGCAGTGGAAACTTCAATACCATTGACGTTCACTTCGCCGGCGGCTGCGAAGTTTGCCGCAGTAACAGCTGAAGTAACTACTGTAGCACCTATCGAAGCTGTAACACCAGTTTGAGCACTGACATCATTAATCGCTTTTGCAATATCAAAGCCTGCTGTGCCATCTTCATCTATAGCAACAGCGCCGATTTCAATGCCATTAATTGTAATATCATCAGTTTCTGTAATACCGGCAGTTATTCCAGCAGCATTGAACAAAGCGCTTTGTCCTGTGACGTTATCAGAACCTTCGGATACATTAAAACCAAGTGCTTGAAGATTCGTGACTGAGCCCTCTGTACCAACACCAACCTTAATTTCAGTGTTGTTGTTTGAAGTCAAGCTCAAATATCCATTATAAGTACCAACAGTAAGGCCACTTCCAGCTTGACCACTTCTCACCTCTATAGACTGTCCTGTATCGTTTTGTAGCTGAATAGCGCCTTCAGATGTGATCGTTGCAGTCACTCCTGCAAGATCGCGGTTTATATTTGCAGCAAGTTCTTCAATGCTTGAAGAATCTGCTATGACAGTATCAGTAGCAGCTGTAATGGCTGCGCCAACCCTGAATGTTAATCCTGATGTGGTACCGTTTGAGGCAGTTCCTGTGACTATATTATAGGCTTCAGCAGTAACACCTGTAGATTGTGTTTGATCATTTAAGAGGTTTTTTAACTCTGTAATATTATCTTCAGTGGCAGTGGCATTAAAAGTTGTTGCATCGAGAGCAACATCGTTAATAGTGATTGTATTGGCAGCTAGATTGACAAGTTGACCAGTACTGACTCGGCCACCATTGAGTTCACCTGTGCCTGAGAAATTATTAAGATCCAGACCTTCTGTTGTGACGGCTTCAAGCTCGAAGCTAATACTTTGATTGGCATTAGCGCCAACTTGGAATGTACGCTCGCCAGCAGTTCCATCTAATATGTTAACGCCGTTAAACTCTGTTGAATCTGAAATACGTTCTATTTCACTATAAAGTTGATCGACCTCAGCTTGGAGTGAAAGTCTATCTTGGCTGGAGTTAGTGTCATTCGCCGATTGGACAGCGAGTTCACGCATCCGTTGCATGATGCTGCCCATTTCTTGTAAGGAGCCCTCTGCTGCTTGGGCAAGAGAGATGCCATCATTTGCGTTTCGAATAGCCTGGTTTAAGCCTCTGACTTGAGTTTCAAATCGAGTTGAAATTGCCAGACCCGCAGCATCATCTTTTGCTGAGTTTATTCTAAGACCAGATGATAACCTTTCGATTGATGTCGCCTGTGATGATTGCGATTTATTCAACTGACGTTGAGCGTTAAGCGCGAGGATATTTGTATTAATAATTTGTGGCATGATCGCCTCCCAGGTTTACTGCAATACAAGGATACTCATCCTTCTTTGCCATCAAGTGAATTAAGCTATTTTGGAGTCTTCCTCTAAAGCAATATTCACCGTGGTTAATACTTATATCGACATCAGATGAATAATCTTGAGGGCAATTGTGAAAAAAAGTACAGATAAACAGAGGTTGAGTGATAACTGATTGAAAGCTATGAAAAATACATGAGGTTAAACGTAGAGTATTGTCACTGAATCAGTCATGAGAGATTGAGTCGGGGTCTGGCTTCGTTCTTGCTTAATATATATGTTGAGCATAAGCCTACAAGAGGTTCTGGTAGATGATTGAAGAGCAGCTTCAGTTTCAAAAAGCGATTGAATGTATAGAAGAAGGTAACTTTGGTGGTGCTGAAGTCTATTTGCAGCAGGTATTGAGTAAAAATATTGGGCATACTGGTGCAATGGTGAGCTATATTGAGTGCTTGCAGCAACTTGAACGGGATGCAGAAGCGTTGCCATTAATGGCTGTTTTACATAGTGCTCATCCTGAAAACCCTATTTTCACATCCTCTTATGTTGATGCATTACGAGATGCTGAGCGGTTTGGTGAAACTATTTTCCCGCTAAGAACATGCTTGCAACATATTGAGCCTACAGCAGCTCTAGTCGCACGCTTGGCACAATCATATGCACAGACCAACGACACACTCAATGCACATGCATTTGCTCGTTGGGCGTTAGCGCTAGATCCTTTGGATTATAGGGCGAATACGGTACTTGTGACGTTGCTCTGTGCTGAAGACGATTTTGAAGAGGCCATTCAAATACTGAAAAAGCTTGTCAAGAATAAGCCAAATGATTGCCGTTTGCGGCTGAAACTCGGCAGGCTTTATGTGCGTCATGGCCAAAAGAAATTAGCAGTACAGCAGTTTTTGGATATTGTACGTCAAGAGCCTCGCAACGCTGATTTATTATGCCTCATAGGACAGGTATATATTGATTTGCGTCAATATACCTTGGCTCAAAAGTATCTTCGTCAAGCCATTCAAGTGATGCCAGACAATAGTAAAGCATTATTTTACTTAGGGTATCTGAAAAGAGAGCTTGGCCAATTTGAGCAGGCATGTGATCTTTTTAAACAAGCGCTCGTGCTTGATCCACACTGTGCTCTTGCCCATTATAATCAGGCGCTTAGTGTGTTGTCATTGGGTTCTTTTGCTGAAGGTTTTGCTGAGTATCATTGGCGTTGGCATTCGATGAGTCATCATAAAGAGAGACTTCAGTTGCCATTGCCCACGTGGAATGGCGTCTTTGTTGAGGATATGCATTTATTCGTGTGGACTGAACAAGGTTTAGGGGATGGTCTTTTTTTCATGAGAGGGCTTCTTGTTCTACAGTGCTTAGCTAAGCGAGCAGGCTTTACCCTTCATATTACTTTTGCGAGCGACCCACGCTTACGATCTGTTATAAGTCATAGTTTGTGTGATATCAATATTATTTCATATCATGATGCAAATATCATGAATTTACTACAAGGGCCAGCAGCGCCACAGTTTCAAATAGCAGTAGGGGATCTATTCTGTTTGCTTTGGCGAGATCTCCAGTTTGATGGTGTATCTCAAGCCTATCAAAAATCTCAAGAGCAACATTTACCGTTATTTCAGTCTTTTCTTTATGTTGAGCAAGAAAAAAAACAGGCCATTATCGAAAGGCATTGCGAGTTCTTTGAATCTAAGTTTAATTGTAAGCCTCAATTGAGAGTAGGTCTTTCATGGCACTCCAATGGGGATCGATGTGGTGGTGAGCGAAGCCTTGCTTTAGAAGCTTTTCTTCCTATGATGAAGGCGCATCCAGAAATACAATGGGTGTCTTTACAGTATGGTGATCATCAACAAGAGATTGAAAAGTGTCAAGCAAAGCTTCCCCCCAATTGCCAATTGT
Organism: Herpochondria borealis; assembly: GCA_032274145.1. Taxonomy (NCBI): domain Eukaryota; phylum Rhodophyta; class Florideophyceae; order Ceramiales; family Ceramiaceae; genus Herpochondria; species Herpochondria borealis. The sequence goes on along the minus strand of JAVCKV010012163.1, from coordinate 51,090 downwards.
ATGTGGATGAGATCATAGACCCATGGCATGATATTGAAGGATTGATGACGCTTATTTCAGGGTTAGATTTAGTGATATCGATTGATAATTCGACAATTCACATGTCTGGATCTCTTGGCGTGCCGACATGGTTATTGCTGGGCGCTGTTCATAATTGGCGCTGGCCTCTCAAAGGTGATGATGTGTTGTGGTATCCAAATATGGTGATTAAGCGTTGGGGCACTTTGAAAGTGAAAGATCATGTGAAAGTATGGGAGCAACAATTGACACTGTAAGAATCAGGTGTAGCTCTTTCTGAATCAAGTTTTTTCATAAATTTTTTGACTGTATTCGCTACAGATTCTGTTGTCCATAGCGCATTTGATACAGCATACAAGTTGGCAGGGGAGTCATATAAATGGTCTATTGTTTTTAAGTGTATGCCGCCAATGACTGCAATACAGGTGTTATATTGCTTGCGAAATTCATACAGTGTATTGAGGGTGGCAGAGGGGGCGTCTGGTTTTGTTTGTGATGGAAAAAACCGGCCAAAAGCAACATAATCTGCACCATTAGTCGCTGCTAAAGTCGCAAGTTGCAGGGAATTATGGCATGTGATTCCGATAAGAATATGCTGTCCAAATAAATGACGTGCGACGTTTATGGTGTCATCTGTTTGACCTAGATGTAGTCCGGGCATGAATTGAGATGTTGAGGGGAGATGCTCTAGCAAGTAGCTGAGGAGGTCAATATGGTCATTCACAATCAGCTGAGTACCAGCGTTTTGTGCTGCCTTAGCGATATCAAGCCAAAGAGGCCACAACTTTTTTTCAAAGGTTTTATCTCGAATTTGTAGCCAGGGAAGGCCGGCATCAATGGCAGTGTAAATTGCTGTTTTTATTGAGGCAGGGTTTACATATGATAATTGCGCTGCATCGATTGAATATATGCCATAGAGTGTGCGTTTTTGCTTCATAAAAAGAGTACTCAGTTGGTAGATTTGAGTCGTTGGTGGATTTGAGTGGGCGTGTTGGGGCTAATGCCTAAGGGTCTAATGCCTGCCATTATTGTACTGGAGTTACTCTAGCAATTGTATTTTTTGTTAAGAGTTTCTATTTTTGACTACAGAGTATCATTTGAGTATTCATGATTCATAAGTTTAAAAAAAGTTAATTTTTAGACAATAAGCACAAATATTGTACGAATTAAATAAAATAAACCGCACTTCGAAGGTCTGAAGGCCGGTTTTAGAGCAGGTTCTTCAACAATGAAGCCGCTCTAGGGGGTATTATGGTGGTGATAAGGTGGTGGTGATAAGGCGGTGGTGATTGGGTGGCCATGGTTTTTGCATGATCTATGTCTATAATTGATCATATGTCTTGAGTATTGAAAATGGAGCCGAGCCACTATGGTTCAAATGGATGTGATTACTTCACTTAAAATAGTGAAGGACGAATTAGACTTGAATATCTCGAAAGCTTCTGTAGCCTTGGAGCAGTTTGCTGTTAATACAGACGCTATACATGAACTCGGTGAATGCAAAGATCTTTTAAAGCAGGCATCAAGTGTTTTGAAGTTGCTTGAGTTCGATGGTGCAACACACCTATTGAATGAAATGGTGTTTTTAATTAATCATTTACAACAGAACCATGAAAATGTAGAGTCAACATGTTTTATGGAGCAAATGGCAAGCTTGGGCTTGTCTCTCATTCAGTTAGAACATTTTCTTGATTATACTCTTCTTAAAGAACGCCACATACCTAATTTACTCACCAATCGCATCAATGGCATCCGAAAACTGATGAAGCAACACCCATTACTAGATTCTACATTTTCTCAGATACAATTTTCAAACCCGCCAATACTTGATATATACCAAGCCTACGGGGAGTCACAAGATAATGAAAACGTTAAACTTGAGCATGTAGGGCCTTATTGTAAGCCGTTTCGGCTGATGTTTCAGGTTGGTTTATTACATGTCTTAAAAGAAAAATCTGTCATTCCAGCTGCTATGAAATTAATGGATAGAGCTTTGCAGCGACTCTGTGGGGTTTGTGGTGCTGTCCCTGTGACTCGTTTGTGGTTTCTTGGCCGTATCGTGCTTGCAGTCTTTCAGTATGGTAGTGTTTCTATGACACCAAGTCGATTATTTGTGTTGACTAAAATTGAACGACAAATAAAGCAAATGGTCTACGGAAGAGATGAGTTGCTGCAAATAGAAGCTCCAGAGCATATTGTGCTTGAGTGTCTTACTCTCTTATCGATTGCTTCTACAGCTGGCGATCACACTGTGCAATCTGCATTGTTGGCCAAACTTAAAGATTTATTTAATGCTCATGCACCTTTCAATGATCTTGAAATGCAAGAAGAGGGGCGACTCATGAATGGCCCAACTGGAACGGTCATTCAGTCTGTGGTTCAGTTGATTTACGAAGAGCTTGCACCTCTGAAGGAAGCTATGGACATACGAGCCAGAGATATGGTGCCTGAATGGAACTCTGAAGTCTCTATACATGATTTGATAACTCAGACTGCTCAAACTCTTAATATGATTGGTGAAATGGAATCGGCAGCGCTATTAAAGGAGCAATCTCCTGTACTGGAGATTCTTTCAGACACTGCTTCAGAGATTAGCGAAGAACAGTTACAAAGTTTGGCTGATACATTTATTTTTGTGGAACAGTCTCTTGCGAAACTACTAGGTCATTATTCGATTGAATTAGAAGAAGACAATGAAAATATGCTCTTGCCTCGAAGTGTTATGGAGCAAGCACGGCATCTTGTATTTGTCGAGTCTAGAACTTCACTCAGTGTTGTTAAGAGGGCAATAGCCTCATATGTAGACTCGCATGGCGATGGTAATTTTCTTGATCAAGTGATTGGTCATTTATTAAGTACTGTTGGTGCATTACATTTTCTTCATTTGGGGCGCGCGGCTTGTGTGTTATCAACAGCGTTTAAGTATATTGAAAAATATATGATTGACCAAGATCAAATGCCAACTCCTGAAGTACTCGATGTCGTGGCAGATGTATTAATGAGTGTTGATTACTATCTTGAAAGTCTTGAAAATAGAAAATCTATTGGAGAAGGTGTGCTTGAAGCTGCTGAGCTTAGTGTGAATATGTTAAAGCAGGCGTTTGAAGAATTAGCGCCTTTGGAAGAATTAGTCGCAGACACCAAGTAGGTAGGCGTGATCATGTCACAAGAGTGACGAAAGGATAGGTATTATGCAGTTCATTGCAGGATTGGTATTTTTTTCTTTGCTTTTTATTTTTATTTTTGTGGTAGGGGGATTTCTCGTTTTTCGTAAAACTTGGTTTATTCCGTGGCTCAAAGCAAATATTGGTATTTCATTTTTATTTATTGGGCTTGCTGGCTGTGCAGGACTTATTTTACTTGGAGATATGTATTCTCTAGATGGAGAGGTGCATTTTGGAACAGCTCAAAGTCAAAAAATTGGGGTGCAGAGTCAATTTGTTCAACTGAATACGCAAAGGTTAGGTGAACGAGATATTCAACTTGTTCAGCCACGCTGGCGTTTACGGGCAATTCATGTAAGATGGAGTGGCATATTGCCTAAATTAGGTGTTAGTGATGGTATATTATTGTATGATTTACAGCAGTCTGATGAGAAAGATATGATCAAGTCTGAAGTTTTCGAGCATCACGCAGTTGTTCATGTATGGAAGTTTGGTCAGCAGTTTTTGCATTGGCTTCCTGGTGTTAATTTTGAGTTTCTCATGACGCAGTGGCATCCGGCTACTGTTGAGGCTCTCTATGATTTGAGTGCGACTAAAGCTGGTTTAATCCTAAAAAATAGGCAAAAGGCACCACCAAGAGAAGGAACAGCAGAAGCTCTTTTTGAGCAGCACTAATATCTAGCTCATGGTTTACGCTTAAAGAGAGAATTAAAAAATGATAGAACCACCACTTGCAGATGAATCCATCGATAATGAGATGGATCTTTTTAGAATTAGTTATGCATATGCAAAGCGCCATGGTGTATTTTTAGCAGATCGAAAAAATGGCCCAACCCTTGTTGCCTGTAGAAGCATAGAGCCTCTTGTCTTGAGCGAGCTTGTAAGAACATTGCCCGTATCACTGAAGTTAGAGATGCTGGAGACTGACGCATTTGATGAACAACTCTCTGCTTTTTATCAAGGTGGATCTGATGGGATGCAGGTTGCAGCAGGGATTGGAGATGAAATGGATTTGGCCAGCTTAGCAGATACAATTGTTGAGACGGAAGATCTCATGGAGCAAGAAGATGATGCTCCTATTATTCGTTTGATTAATGCAATATTATCGGAAGCTGTACGAGAGGCTGCTTCCGATATTCATATTGAGACTTTTGAAAAACGTTTACTGATACGCATGCGCATTGATGGTGTACTTCGAGAAGTCTTAGAGCCACGACGAGAGCTTGCGCCACTTTTAGTGTCTCGTATCAAAGTTATGGCTCGTTTAGATATTGCTGAAAAGCGGCTGCCACAAGATGGCCGTATTTCTCTTCGTTTAGCTGGTCGTGAAGTTGATGTTCGTGTGTCAACAATGCCTTCAAGTAGCGGCGAACGAGTTGTTTTACGTTTGCTTGATAAAAATGCTGTACGCCTTGATGTATCACACTTAGGCATGTGCACCAATGACTATGAACGGCTCATGGGCGTTATATACAAGCCTCATGGTATTATTTTGGTCACAGGGCCAACAGGTTCAGGTAAAACGACAACACTTTATGCAAGTTTAACCCAGCTGAATGATAAATCTAGAAATATTCTGACTGTAGAAGACCCTATTGAATTTCAACTCGAAGGTGTTGGGCAAACGCAAGTCAATAATAAAGTTGAAATGACTTTTGCAAAAGGTCTTAAAGCAATGCTCAGGCAAGACCCTGATGTTGTTATGGTTGGTGAAGTACGAGATCTTGAAACGGCAGAAATTGCAATACAGGCGAGTTTAACAGGCCATTTGGTGCTATCAACGCTTCATACAAATACAGCAGTAGGCGCAGTGACGCGATTGCAAGATATGGGTATAGAACCATTTTTGATTGCCTCGAGCCTTGTTGCAGTCATTGCACAGCGTTTAGTTCGAACGCTGTGCTCAGAGTGCAAAGCCTCTTATACACTGGATGATGCTGAGAAAGATCAAGTTGGTTTAACCCAGCATGATTCGCCAGTACAAGCCTGTAAAGCAACAGGTTGTAAAGCGTGCAACATGACAGGCTACAAAGGCAGAACAGGCATTTATGAAGTTGTCGTTGTTGATGATCGTATTCGGCAACAAATTCATAACTCTGAAAGTGAAGCCTCTTTAGAGGAAAGTGCTCGCCTCACTTCGGCAGGTATTCGAGCAGACGGTATGCGGCAAGTACTTGCTGGTAAAACCACGCTGGAAGAAGTTTTGCGCGTTACCCAACAGGATTAAGTTATGTCTGCATATAATTATGTTGCTCTTACCCCTCAAGGGAAAGAAAAAAAAGGCACGATTGAAGCGGATTCTGATCGTCAAATAAGACAACAGTTGCGAGACCAAGGTCTCATACCTGTAGAAGTACAGCTGACAGTCAAGAAAAATATCAAAAAAAATGGTGTGAAGCAATCATTTTTGTCGTCTTTATTTCAGCCGATTGGCGGCGTCAAAATAAATACTGTAGATTTGGCTCTTGTCACTCGGCAACTTGCAACTCTTATTCATGCCTCCTTACCTGTTGAAGAAGCATTAAAAGCCGTTGCCCGCCAAGCCAATAAAGCAAAAATCCGAGGTATTGCACTTGCTTTAAGGTCTAAAGTAAATGAAGGGTTTACACTTGCGAATGCCCTGAGCGAATTTCCAAATTCATTCCCTGATCTGTATCGCGCTACAGTTTCAGCAGGAGAGCATTCTGGGCACCTTGATTTAGTCTTGGAACAACTTGCTGATTATACGGAAACTTCAAGTGAAACTCAGCGCAAAGTAAAAGGTGCAATGGTATATCCTGTGATATTACTCTTTTTTAGTTTTGCTATTCTTGTCGCTCTTATGGTGTTTGTTGTACCACAGATCGTTGAAGTTATTAGTGATAATGGACAGGAAGTGCCAGGTCTAACGCAAGCGGTTATTTCTATAAGTGACTTTTTAGTTCATCGATGGTATTGGTTAGTGATTGGTGTTGGTTTTGCAGTGGTAACCTTTAAGGCTATTTTAAAGCAAGAAAAAGGACGCTATAGAGCACATGCTTTATTGTTACGCTTGCCACTTTTTGGTCGGTTATCACGAGGATTAAATGCTGCACGAGTGTGTAATACTTTAAGTATTTTGTCTGCAAGTGGTGTCCAACTTGTTGAGGCATTGCGAATTAGCGGTGAAGTGACCTCTAATGTGGTCATTCAAAAAGCAGTGCTAGGTGCTGCTGATCGTGTTCGTGAGGGTGGTAGCCTTTACCGAAGTCTTGACCAGTATGAATACTTTCCACCAATGATGATACAAATGATTGCATCGGGTGAGAACTCAGGTGATTTGGATAAAATGCTTCAGCGAGCAGCGCAAAATCAAGATCGAGAAATGGTTGGCTTAATAGCCACTGTGGTAAGTTTGTTTGAGCCTCTAGTGATGGTGTTTATGGGAGTGACTGTGATGGTTATTGTGATGGCTATTATGTTGCCAATCTTTAATTTGAGCAATGTTGTTTAATGGCGTGTTGAATTGCATATTTGATTGAATATTAAATGAAGAGAGTAAAAAACAATGAAGAGACTACCTTTTAAAGCTTTGGGTTCCTTGAAAAAAAGTCGTGGTTTAACGTTAATTGAGATTATGATTGTTGTCGTGATTTTAGGGATGTTAGCCTTGGCTATTATACCTAATATTACCGGTCGAACTGACCAGGCAGCAGTTGCTCGTGCAAGATCTGATATTCAAGCATTATCAGCACAATTAGAGCTCTTTAAGACTGATAATTTTCGTTATCCTTCTGGTGATGAAGGTCTAGAGGCCTTGGTTCAAGCGCCACCAGATGTTAAAAACTATCCAAAAGGCGGCTATATTAAAAAATTGAATACAGATCCTTGGGGTAATGATTATCTCTATTTTAGCCCTGTAGAAGGCGCTGACTATGAAATATTAAGTACGGGGTCTGACGGTGTAGAAGGTGGAGAAGAGTTTGCGGCAGATATCAGCTCACTTGATTAAAATTCGCCAAGGCTTTATAGGATTTACTCTTATAGAGTTGATGCTTGTCATTTTTATTATAGGCATGATGGCTGGCGGCGTTACAATGGTGTCGTCAGCTGATCGTTTGCCAAAAAAAATAAGCCAAGAAGTACGCCTGCTTCAGGCATCTATTCGTCAGATGCAATCACTTGCGATGATTCACCAGCAAATATATGGTCTTGCATTTAATGACGGGGGTTGGAAGTTATATGCGATTGTCCCGGGGACTGATTATATGCAATGGGGTGTACATCTGGGGCAAGACAATGGAGAGCAGCAGCCTGATCGTTTTTCAGGTATTAATAATGCGTCAGATGAGGATACTGATAATCAAGATATTCCTTGGACTAAGATTAAAGAGAAGCATAATCAGCATGAAATTTCAAAACGTCTTGAGCTTGAGCTTTTTCTTGGCGATAAAGAGTCTGAATCTCTTGATAAAGATGATTTTCCACAGATTTTATTTTCTGCTCAGGGTGATGTAACTCCATTTTTACTATTACTTCGCGGTGTGAACTCTGATGTGGAGGTGATGTTGGAAGTCACTCACTCTGGAGACGTTCTTCGACTAGATGTAGAGGAATCTTCATGACAAGGTGGCGTTTTGAAAGTCCTTGTTTAGAAGGCAATACACGCTCTAGAGGCTTTACTCTTGTCGAAGTACTTGTTGCGCTTGGAATTTTTGCAATTTTATCAACGGGATACTTGATAGTGACAGGAGACGCTATACGAGGTCTTGGCCAGTTGCAGGATAAAATTTTTGCACTTTGGATTGCTGAAGATACTGTTGCTGGGATGCGAACACTTGATTCGAGTGCAACTGGCACATTTCCAGAAAAAAAAGTTGATTTTTTGGATCGCTCTTGGGCTATTTCATTTGAAAAGCAAGCGACTGAGGTTAAATCACTTTCTCGCGTTACTGTGAGTGTTGCACTTGCTGAGGCATCAGAGTATCCCTTAGCAAGTCTTGAAACATATTTTTATGAGGCTCCTTTTGTACCACAAAATGCACAGCGAAGTCCCGCCGAAGGGAGTCCGCAATGAACCATGTGCAAAATAAAGGGATGACCTTGATTGAGCTGATGATTTCTGTGGCTATTATGGCAGTGGTTGCCTCTGGCGCTTTTAAAGTGTATTCCAATTTACAATCAGCGCATGAGAGAATTGATCAGAAAACTGATCAGCTTGATCGTTTGCAGCGATTTTGGCAGATATTTCGTCAAGACGCATCATTTGCGATTGACCGAAAAATACGTGCTCCACAAGATCCATTTGGCCCTGATGGTGATCGTCTCTTTGATACTTCGGATGCAAGTATCGCAGGTGAGGCAAGTGTTGTGCAATGGTCTCGTAGCGGTGGTTTACCGAATCTTATGTTAAAAACACCGCAAAGTGAACTTCGCAGGCTTGCCTATGGGTTTACAGATCAAAAGCTGTATCGTTTTCAATGGGATCAAATGGATCCTGCACAGGATGGTGAGCCACAAAGCATGTTATTACTGGATAATGTACTTCAGTTTGATCTCCGTTATGGCTATGTTGAGCCTCAAGCTACTTCTTTACAGGCCAATAAAACTGCTGTAGAAGGGATCGAAAAAAAAGAATGGAAATGGGCAGATCAATGGCCCTTGCAGTCAAATAGTTTGAACTCCTCTGAGTCTTTAGCGTCTAATGATGCCCAATCCAGTGACTCTCTAAAAACAACAATACCAAGTCTTATTGAGCTCACTTTGCAGGTTGAAGGGCTTGAGCCAATGACTCGGTTATTTGAGTTTGGTGCCCCAGATGCAGGGATATGGCAGTCATTAAAAGAGAGCCCAGCTCAGCAAGATGAAAATACGAATAGTTCGGATAACTCGGATAACTCGGATAACTCGGATAACTCAAATGATAACCCATAATGGCGTTTGTTTAAAAAAAAGCGCATTGGTCAGCAAATTCGCGCAAGGAGGTTCGAATGTATAATCAGCAAAGAGGTGTTGTCCTCATTAGTGTGTTGCTGATTTTTGCAGCGACAACTGCGCTTGTTGTGAGCCTTCAAGTGCGATATATGAGAACGGTGAAGGCCCAAGGGTTATTGGCAGCTGATGCACAGGCTCGTGAATATTATAGAGGGGCTGAGCTATTAGCAGGTCTTCAGTTACAAGAAGATGCTTATCATGATTTACAAAATAATATGTTGGCAGATCATCAAGGTGAAATTTGGTCACAATTACAAGCATATCCTATTGATGGAGGTGAGATCCGGACGCAGCTGCTTGATTTGCAAGGGCGCTTTAATTTAAGTGTGTTGCAATTTGATACTAAAGCACAAGAGGTTTTTGTTCGCTTACTTGAAGAGTTAAAAATTCCAAGCGATGACCGCTTGCAACCATCAGATATTTTAACCATATTACTCGATTGGATGGATACTGATCAAGAACAGCTTGGTTTTGTAGAATCTGAAGACGATTATTATTTGAGCCAAACGACAGATATGAGCTATCGAACAAGTGAGTCTGCATTAGTTCATGTGTCTGAGCTATTGCTGATGCGAGGGCTATCAAAAGCAGATTATGTAGAGCTATCAAAGCGAATTGCTTTTCTGCCTCAAGATGCGAGCGTTAATATTAATAGTGTATCATTAGAATTTGCACGTGCACTGAATGGGACAGCAGGTGAAGAGTTGGTTTTGAATCGACCAGACAATGGCTTCACTACCGAGGATATGTCAGGGTTGAGCGATAGCCAAAGGCCTCTTTTGAATTTTGGAGTGAGTAGTGATTATTATCAGCTACGAGTTGAAGTTGTCTTAGGTGATGTGAAACGCAGAGGGACATCATTACTTTATATGCCAGTTGTCACGGATCAGCAAAACATTCCACAACCTTTGGTGTATGAACGTGATTTAGGCTGGTCGTATTATTATACTTTATAAAAGACACTTTATAAAAGACACTTTATAAAATACTCTTTGTAACAACTGTGGAGAATAACTCTCTAAGCATCAGCTAGATTAGCTCGTGTTATCAAGAGGTTTTTTTATAGTGTGTAGAGTTTATTAGAGTGTCTTATACTTTACCTAAATCTTAAGTGTGTTGAATCTGTAGTCGCTGGCGCCAAATAGGCGTGAGGAGAAAATGTTCGAAAAAACGCAGTGTACGTTGGTCAATGAGCATTTTGAGAATTTTTTTGATAAAGATATCTTGAATGCAGCCATTTTGCGCCAGCGATTATATAGAAAAGTAAGATTGAGTGAGCGTTTATGCTGGCTTTTTATAGGTTCAAGGAAATGTAGATGTCTGCGCCAATATTTGTAATTCGCCTGTTGTCCACGCTCTCAAGTGGCAAAAAGGAGGCCACCACTGAGGATCCCATTGAGTGGATGTTGTTTCAAGATGGCGTGCCATTTGGTCCTGTTGGTCGGTGTGCCTTGAAAGACGTCTATCACATTCTTGAAGATCAGCAACTCGTCTATACTGCACGATTAGTGCTTTTGCTGCCTGCTGAAGATGTCGTATTAACACGTGTTCAAATACCGCCTAATCAAAAACGCCAGCGAAATAAACTGGTGCCATATATTCTTGAAGAACATTTAAATCAAAGTGTTTCTGACGTTTTTTTTGTATCAGAGTGGCTTGCAAAGACCTCTGATGTAGGTGTTGCCTACATTACAAAGGAACGTTTGGGGCAATGGCTTAAATTATTTGAAGAACAGAATTTAAGGCCAGATGTTGTCTTTCCAGAGCACTATTTGTTGCCTTATCAAAAGAACCAATTTTTTGCTATTTTTGACCAAGGGCGAGTATTGGTTCGTCATGATTCTTGGGTTGCGAGTGTTACGCCTGTTGCTTTTGCTCAAGAGTGGATTAATAAAGTAGTGCAAGGGTTGCGTCCTATGCCCAGTGATGAGCAGACGGATGAATTAATTCCAGATGAGTTAAAAGTTCGACTTCTATTGGATCGACACGATGAAGAAGCTGTTGGGATGAGTCAGTCTTGTGAAGCATCGCTGCGTCAATATGCGAGTCGATACCAGAAAGCGATGAGTAAAAAAATAGCTGACACTCGAGAAGAAGAAAATAAACCTCCTTTAAGCACAATAGCAAGTGTTATTGCGCCTGCTGATCCAGCTATTGGTGTGCCTCAGGGGACAATGCATGTTAAACGCCTTGTCTTAGCACAGAATGTAACGCAAATTCTTGCTTCAGAAGCTGTACGGCTGGTGACAGAGCATCACTTTTTTCAAATGTTACAACTTGATTTTAAGTCAGCTCGTCGAAAAAGAAAGAGTAAGTATAATTGGCAAGTTGTTGTCGCATTGTTTGTGGCGCTTTTATTTGTGCAGGTTGGATATATGACAGCGAGTGGCTATGCGTATGAAAATGCATATACTGAACTGCGCCAAGAGAATATAAAAACATTTAAGACTATTTTTCCAAGCGTGAAACGTATTCGTGGAAGTTTGCGTCGTGCGATGGATAGTCAGCTCGCCAAAAATCAAGATCTTGGTGGTGGAACAGAATTTCTCGATTTAGTGATGATTACTGGACAAAGTCTTTCAAATGCTCGAGGTCTTGTGATTAAAAAAGTTACATTTGATGCAGCACAAGGTGGATTTAAAGTTGATTTACAGGTCACTGATTATCCTGATTTGGAAAAAATTCAAAAAAGTATTGAGGCTCAATCTTTACAAGTGACTATTGATGGTGCAAATAAAGATAAAGAGGGCGTGAAAGCTCGATTAAGAATTGGTGTTAGTTAGTCCTAGAAATGACTGAGGAGATAGAATCATGGATTTTCGGGGGGCTCTTGCTCAACAGTGGGCTAGGTATGAACGTTTAAGTGATCGTGAGCAAACTTTAGCAATTATTACTCTTTGTGTTATTTTATTTGCTGCTTTTATATTTTTTATATGGGATCCAGTATCGAAAGCTCAAAACTCTTCTGAGAAGCGTTATCAAGCAGAGTTAAAAATGCAGACAGAGTTACTTGCTCTACACTCTCGAATGCGGCCTCGAAAGGCATCTATGACTGGTCGTGTGAGTGATCAGAGCCTGCTTGCTGTTGTTAACGAATCAACGTCCTCACGTGGTATTAGTTTAAAGCGTGTAGAACCAAAAAGTGACCAAAGCTTGCGCGTTTGGATTGAAAATGTATCATTTAATCAGTTGATCGCCTGGATTGGCTTGTTAAGCCAAAAACATGGTGTGAGCATTGATACAATTTCACTTGATCGTACTCCAGTATCTGGCTATATAAATACTGCTCTTGTTGTTTCTCGTTAGCCATGCCTAAATCTCAAACGCTTGTGTCCTTAGAGTGGCTGGTGATACAGCTTTTTTGTAGTATTGGGTATACGTGATTACAATGTATTTTTTTGTTATTATTTATTATTTTTTTCACATATTTTCAGTTTTTAGTGTTCTAAAACACTTGTTTTTTCGTCTGGTAACTTGGGTTAGAATCACCTAAGCTGTCAGTATGGAAATTAAAATGATGTGATGAAATAAGATGGTGTTGCACCATATTTCTCAATACTATTGATTCAATATGAGGTTAGATTTAAATAGTGCCTAAGCAGCCAATAAATTCAGGAGAATTACATCAAGACTTAAGAAAAAATCAGGAACATCCAATGCATGCTGCATTTGATCTATTTTTGGGAGGACGTTGCTCTCAAAAGCCGGCAGCAATAGATTTCCCTGGTTTTTTATCTTCTTGTGAAATGAATTTTTATAAGCTTCTTAAGGTCTTCCCTGCTGTTCTAGAAGAGAATTCTCGCGTCATTGAAATGCATTTTTTAAATGAACATACAGCCCGTCTTCAATTAAAAGTTCATGAGCGTACAGCCCATACTTCTAAACTCTCTCTTTGCTTATTTGATCAAAATGCCTATTTGCAGGAAGCTGAGATGCTTATTAGGGTCTACCATGATATGAGGGTCGTTGAAGTTTTGAGCGTTCAATCGATTGATGTTCGTAAGAGTTCGATACGAGTTTCTGATAAAGGTATTCTTCAACCAAATGAGCGATTACAAGCAAGCATACTGTTATGTGACTGGCTCGGGCACTGTCTCCATTTTGGGGCAGTACCATTTAAGCTGGAACCCTTAGATTAATCCAGTGTGTGTTGAAAATAGAGTACCTGCATGGTTTGATAAAAGGGAAGAGGTTGGTGACAGAGCAACCAATTCGGTTATTGCAGATTACAGATTCGCACTTATTTGCTGATCCAAAAGCTCGGCTTCTTGGGCTAGATACCGATGCAAGCTTTCTTGCTGTTGTCGAATTAGCGGTGAAGGAAAATAAAGACAAGCATGTGAGTGGTATTTTAGCCACTGGGGATATTACCCAAGATGCGAGTAAGTGTGCGTATCTTCAGTACCAAACAGTCATTCAATGCTTTAATGCTCCAGTGCTTTGGTTACCCGGAAATCATGATGATGTCTCAATTATGCGCCAGTGCTTGGCGGGGAAACCAGCAATGGTGAGTCCCTGTGTTCAGTCATTTGGGGGTTGGGCTATTATAATGCTGGATTCTTCCCTTCTGACTGAAGTTCATGGTCGTTTAAATCAAAATAATCTTGATTTTCTTGAAAAAGCATTAACAGAGCATTCAGATCAGCATTGTATGGTGTGTTTACACCATCATCCAATTCAGTGTGGTTCATATTGGCTTGATAACCATAATTTGAAAAATGCAGAAGACCTTTGGACTATTCTTCATCGGCACAATAATGTGAAAGCACTTGTTTGGGGGCATATTCATCAGGATTATTATTCAATGCATCACCATGGCGAGCAAATATTTCCATGCTATGCACCACCTTCTACATGTATTCAGTTTAAGCCAAATTGCCATGATTTTGCTTTAGATACGTTGAACCCAGGGTATCGGTGGTTTGATTTGTACTCTGAAGGTCATCTTGAGACAGGTATTTCCAGAACAACTCAGAATTTTGATATAGATATGAAGAGTGTTGGTTACTAAATGTATCTTACCGTTTAATCGTTATTGGTTTTATGATCTTCAAGTGGTTTTATGAATTTCAAGGTCATACGATCACTTTCACCAATTTTTTGGTATTGTGCTTTTAATGTATCATTTACTCTTAACCGTGGTAAAAGAGACCAGACACCATTTGGATGATGTGCAGTGTCTCTCGGATTGCTATTAATGTCACTCTTGGCTTGAAGCGTGAAGCCAGCTTTTTCAGCTATCGCAATAATATAGCTTTGTTTCATGTAACCACTTTGGTCTTGTTCTGAATCTGCTCTACTTTCAGGTAAACGGTGGTCAACAACACCAAGGGTGCCACCAGGTTTTAGAGTATTATAAAACCCTTTAAAGGCAGCAAGTAGGGTTTTTTCACCAGCACCTCGCATATACCAGTTATGCGCATTACGAAATGTAAGAATTTTATCCACACTTTCTTGTGGGGCAATACTCAGTTGTGTAGGGGGTGCAAAAGTCGTCATAATTGTATTGTCAAAGAGAGATGCTTCATTGGCAATACGTTTTTCAAACCTGCTGCGAGACAAGCGAAAGTATTCCACTGAGGATTCAGGGTCAAAGTGTGCTGCTCTATAGGTGCCAGCATGCTTGAGAAAAGGGGCTAATATTTCTGCATACCATCCGTCTCCAGGCCAAATTTCCACCACAGAATCTGTTGGCTTAATGTCAAAAAATGCGAGAGTTTCAGCGGGATTTCGATACTTATCTCGCGCACTGCTTGATTGCCGAGACTCACTTTTAAGAATGCTATCAAGACCACATGCATACGTTGTTTGGGAAAGGCACAGATTAAAGAAGGAGAGGCTCAGGGCAGCCCAAAAAGACCATTTCATGATAATTTCCTTATCAGTATGAATTGTTGAAGTTCGCTTTCTGGTATGAAATAAATAATTGAGACTATTTCCTGCCAGCGACTATTTAGAAAGAGAGTGTAAGATTAAATGACGAACTTCGCTATCGTGAGCATCATTTTCGAGTAGTATGGTGATATTTTGAACACCTTTACTTGTCTGCATCACAGCACATAAAGCGCCAGGCATGCTTTTTTGTAGCTTGACTGCGCCATCATAAGCATTGTGCAAGCCTTTTCCGCCGACTGACCGACCAATAATAACAGTTTTGACGCCAGGAACAGTTTTAATACTATTGATTGTTTTTCGGCCTGACTTACAGGTTGTTGTATGTTTTCCGCGCATTACTTGTTATCGTCACCTTAATTAAGAGCTAAGAGCTAAGAGCTAAGAGCTAAGAGCTAAGAGCTAAGAGCTAAGAGCCATATATGCTCTCCATTGTAAATGAGTTTTAAACTCAGCACACCTCAATTTCAGGTGTATTGGGTATGGCTCTGTATGGCAGTAAATACTGAGGCACACTATTATATGAAATTGTTAGAGTATACTAAAATGAACTCACAAGTCACATCAACGATGCTGGTTTGGAGGGGATTGTTGTTACAGCGTTATTGCCGAGGGTTATAATACAGTTGTTTTTAACACAACTTATTGAAAATGAAAACTATTTAGGTTAATGTTGTTTAGTTTTTTAAGCGTTTATACCTGAACCTTGAGTGCTTTTGGTTTATTATTTTGGTGTGTAAGGATATCAGCCATGAAAAAGTTTATTGTACTGGGCATCCTTTGCCTTTTTCCATACAGCGTTAATGCTGCGTTGATGAGTCCTGCAGGTCAAAAATCGACTCTTGAGCAAGAGATATTTACATTCAATGGTACTGTTGAAAACTCAACCTATGAGTGGCGAAGTTCTCACCAGCAAGGATCAATCGAGGGCTTTGTAGATTTTGTGGCTGAAGCAGAGTTAGATTTTTCTTTGTTTTTGTTTTCGTTAACGAATCGGTCATTTCAAAATGGTCCTGTGGTACCTGGTACGAGTGAAGGTCGGCGACCAAACTTTTCCCCAGGGGGTGTGGACTATTTAGGTGATCTTATTGCATATGATCAAGTATCAGACCAAAATCCTCAAGATGATCAAAGTCCTCGTATTTCAGGGTATCTAGATGGTACAGCATTTTCGATTTTTGTAGCACCTTTAGGTACAACAGAGCAAATGATTCGTACGAATAATCAAAATGCGATGCTTGGCTTAGTCAATCAGCAAGCAATGGCGCAGGGCATAATAGAGAGCGAATCGCAGTCGATCTTTAGGCGTACCTATGGCCAATTTGCTCTACAAGCAACAGTACCAGCTTTTTGTTGTTTTGGTCCTCGGCTATTTTCAAGCTCAAATATCGGTCGCCAAACCTTGAATAGTATGCCACCTAATGTTCCAGTTTCAGAACCCTCTCTACTGCTCCTATTTTTGTTTGCGAGCTTTGGTTTTATGGCTATAAATCGAAGTAACATGAGATAAAAAAGGTGTTATTTGATTGAGTAGACTTGGCATATTTAAGCGTAGGTCGCTTGAAAGCAGTGGGATTCCAGCATGGCTTCGAATTGGGCAAGCTTGAGTGGCTTGCTAATATAATACCCTTGAATGTATTCGCAGCCATGATCTCTTAGGAAATCGTATTGATACTGGCTTTCAACACCTTCAGCAACGACTAATAATTCAAGACTATGTGCCATTTTAATAGCAGCAAGCACAATCGCTCTATCTTTTCTGCCTCTCGTGAGCTTTTGTACAAAGCTTTTGTCTATTTTGAGTTTATTAAATGAAAATTGACTTAAATAAGAGAGGGATGAATAGCCTGTACCAAAGTCATCCATAGAGAGTTGTATGCCTAAATGGCTCAGCTGGGTAAGCTGCTGTAATACATTGCAATGAAGATCCATAAATATACCTTCAGTCACTTCTAAAGTAAGATTTTTTGCATCAAGACCAGTTCTATGTAAGATATCTTGGACTGTTTGGACAATATTTTCGTTTCTGAATTGAGCGGGTGAAATATTAACTGAAATATTAAAAAATCTATGTTGAGATTTGTGCCACAGTTTTACTTGATGACATGCTTTTTCAAGAACCCAAGCGCCGATGCTATTAATAATGCCAAGATGCTCTGCTATTGGAATAAACTCTTCAGGGTGAACTAAACCAATTTTTGGGTGGTTCCAGCGCAAAAGTGCTTCAGCGCCGAGAATTTTACCAGACAGGGCATCCATAAGTGGCTGGTATTCCAGATAAAATTCCTCATTTTCAAGAGCATGAAGGAGTAGAAGTTCTAGTTCTAGTCGTCGTACAATTGTTGTATTAATCTTCTCGTTATAGAACTGAATGCTATTGCGGCCTTTTTCTTTTGCTTGGCTCATGGCGGCATTGGCATGCTGTAATAGTATCATTTCAGTTGCACCGTCTTGCGGGAACATTGAAATACCGATGCTGACGGTTAATACAAACTCGAGTTGTTGCAATGAAAATGGAGCTCTGAATTCAGTGAGAATTTTTTCAACGACAATTTTTGCATTTGAGACATTGTCAAGTTCAGTGAGTATGACAATAAATTCATCACCACCTTGGCGAGCGACTGTATCTTCTAGCCGAACACATTGTTGTAGGCGCTGTGAGGCTCGTTTGAGCAATTGATCGCCAGTATCGTGGCCTTGGGCGTCATTAATTTTTTTAAAGTTATCAAGGCCAACAAAGCAGATTGCAACATTTTGGCGTTTTTGTTTTGCTAAAGATGTAGCATATCGAAGCCGATCAATTGCCAAAGATCGATTTGGGAGATCTGTTAAGGCGTCGTAATGTTTTTGATGAAGTATTTCTTCTTGTTGTTGTTTTTGAGCTGTAATGTCCTCTTTAATGATCAGTAAATTGCAGACTTGTTGCTGTTCATTTAAAATAGGAGACAAAGAAATTGATTCCCAAACATCGCTGCCATCTCTACTTTTAGTAAGAGATTCTCCCCGCCATATTTTTTTATATTGAACGATATTATTCAACTGTTCTTCGTTAATTCCTTCGATTGAAGTAATGTCGAGCTGGTATATAAGCCGGCCGGTGAGGCTCTCTTCTTCTATTAAATACAGGCTTTCAAAATAAGGATTTACATATTCAATTCTACCACTGTTATCTGTAATAATGATTGAGCTAGGTGTTTGTTCTACTGCTCGTTGTAGTTGGCGTAATTCATTTTCATTTTTTTCTTTAAGTTTAAAGAGAGATGCATTTTCGAGTGAGATGGATGCTTGTATCAAAAGCATTTCAGCAATATCTTTATGAGATTTATTAAAGATATTTGGTAGTTGGTGTTCAAGGAAAATAGCGCCAATGACGCCACCTTTTCGTTTGAGTGGCATTCCCATAATAGAATTTGATTTTTTTGATAAAATATAGGGGTCTTGAGTAAAATCACCTCTTTCGTGGGCGCAGCCAAGGATCAAAAGATTTGATGTTTTCATCACATATCGTGTGACTGCTATTGAAAAAAGTGTCGATATATTTTCTGTTGTATCATGTTGATATGGGGGGGCTATGGTGCATGTGTCTTTACAAATGGTTTTGACTTCAAGTTTTTTATTTGTATTTAAAACGACTACACCATATTGGGCGCCAATAACTGAGATAATAAGCTCAAGGAGTTTATTAATGAGCTGGTCAAAATTAAGTTCCATTGAAATTATTTGTGTAGCATGAATAAGTGCATCTGTATCTAAAGAGTATGGAAGGTGGCCATTAAATTTATATTTAATATTATTCGTTTTATGAGTGTCTTGAGTTACATCAAAAATTGGCTGGAATCTCTTTTGAAGAAATATTGCGCCAGTTGTAGCACCCCAAGAATTGTATGCCTGTATCGCAAGCTGTGCGTAGTGTTTTGCGAGCCTTGTTGAGCCAATATCTAAATAATACTGGGCTGCGAGATCATTGAAAAGAACGATTAGAAAATAATATTTTTTGATGTTAACACTATCGAGTGCAAGTTCATAAAGAGTTCCGGCTTTTTTTTTATTGATGATCCTTTGTTCTTCTGCTTGTACAATGAGCTTAAATGGAGTAAATTCTGTAGGGTTGTTTTTAGCATAAGTTGAAATAATAATACGTTGCTGACGAATTTTAATTAATATTTTTACTTTATTTTTTTCTATTTCTTCATGAAATCGTGCGCATTGAATTAATACAAATAAGAGTCTTGTTGGTGGGTCAATTAAATTTCCTAGTGTTTGAGGAAGGAGTTCTATGGCTTTATTAATTTGAGTGTGAGCAGACTGTAAATCCCGTTTTAAAAAAGAAAATAAGGCTTCAAAATAATAATAATAGATTCGCACTGTGGTGTTGCCTGGTTTTTTCATGGTTCGAGTGTAGTCAACATCATTCCAATGTGCATGGCCAGCAACAGAAAGAGGTTTACCTGCCAATAATAAGCCAAACCGCATGAGATGAATTTGCATGTTAATTGCTTCTTGGTTTTTTTGTCGCTCAAATATGGCTAAGCATTCTTGATTCTCTTCTAGTACTTTATCGAGTGGTAAAGTATTAAATAGAATTCTATTTGGCGTTGAGATAACTTTTGAATAACAGGCACCATAGGCATTGCCTGCCTGTAAATTGAGGCGTGTAGCTTCCCTATATAATTGCATTTCTTCGTGTATTGGATTGAACCAATGATGGCTTC
The DNA here is from genome assembly GCA_032274145.1 of Herpochondria borealis. NCBI lineage: Eukaryota > Rhodophyta > Florideophyceae > Ceramiales > Ceramiaceae > Herpochondria > Herpochondria borealis. The sequence continues at coordinate 31,352 of JAVCKV010012163.1, read as the reverse complement.
TACCTGCAGTAATCATGAGGACTTGCCCTTTTACATTATTATCAGGGTATCGTTCACAGAGGTGTATGGCAAGCTTGCTATATTCGTTTGCTAGCCGATAATTTTTTGTAAACCTGCTGATGAGTAATGCAAATAATTCGAAAGCAAAGCCTGAATACTTTGAGTGACCATAGATGAGGCAGGTCATGACCATTTTGAGGGCAAGGTAGGCCATAGCGTTAAGGTTGACAAGGTAATTAGACTCCGCACTCTCGTAGATGACTTGATAGATTTGCATTGCAGATTCATTAGTGCATGCTCCAATCTCCATAAGATCCATTGGTTTACGGTGACCTATCATGATTTTGCTGTGTAAAAAAGAAGCAAATACATTCAGTTTCGAGACTGTAGCTGGAAGTTTAAGTTCTAAAATAGAGAGAGCTGTTCTTGTGTTAGCATAGCTTTCAAAGTGTCGATTCATTTGAAATAGTAGTTTTGAATACAGGCGATGAAGTTCAATTTTATGAGTATTGGTTTGAGAGTTTGATAAGCATTCATGACAGTATTTTTCGCTTTCAGAAAGGGTTCCAAGAGCAAATTCGCAGTATGCTTTATTTTTATGTATATGCCATGTAAGATCATATATTAGAATCCATGCATCTGCTGGTAACAGCGATAATGCTGAGTTACAGTAGAGACGAGCTTGAACCCATAGTGTTGACGCAATGGCTTTATCGGCAGCTTGGCGGAATATGTCAATGACATCAATACGTTCTTGTTCATCTGTCAGGAGGTCTATCGCATTCAAATAGTGCCGTGCTATATCAAAAATAAAATGATATAGAGTGAGTTTGTCATTTTTGGATGATAAACGGCGTGCAGCGTGTAGATGTGCTGCTGGCCTGTTTTCAATTGGAATAATTGAATAGCATGCTTCTTGAATTCGATCATGTAAAAAAGTGTATCGTCCTTGGTTAATGAGTATAAATTCATCCTGTACAGCATGTTCAATATCATGAAGAACCTGTTGTTTTGGTTGATCTAAAACTTGAGCTAAGAAACGTATATCTTGAGAAGAGCCTAGCAGTGCAGCAGTATGTAAAGCATGTTGTGTGACTTTGCTGAGACTCAATATTTTATGAGTAATGAGCTCAACAATATTGTCTGTTACTTTTTCATGTTGAATCCTTTCAATCGCCCAGCACCAAGCTTCACAGTTGTAGTCATAATAAAGTAATTTTCTTTCATAGAGCGTTGTAATAAACTGACGAATAAAAAATGGATTTCCTCCAGTTTTATTAAAAATAAGTATCGCAAGAGCACGAATTTTATTTCTTGAGCTATGCAGGGTTTCAATGAGAATATCTTCTATTTCTTCAGGGTGTATTGCTTCAATATGTAGGAGAGTGCTTTTGTGGTTATTCTTCAACTGTTCCATTATCTCGGTGAGTGTCGAATCAAGCGCAATTCCATCATTTTTTTGAGTTGTAATAAATAAAAACTGTGTCATCCGTTGATCATTTATGAGGGATGCTATTAAATGCAAAGAGGCATGGTCTGCCCAGTTCAGGTCATCCAAAAATAAAATAAATTTTTTGTTGCTTCTTGTAAAAAGCTGAATCACCTCACTCATGAGTGAGGTGATTTCTGCTTGGGTTATTTGTGTGGCGGTCGTTTGGTCGGATGGTTGCTGTCCGAGAACGAGCTCAAGCTCTGGTATTATTTGAATCATGAGATTGGCTTTATCGCCTAATATTATTTTAATATCTGCTAGCCAGTTTTCAAGTTTTTCTGTTTTGAAAGATAAAAGCTCTATCACGAGCCCTCTAAAGGCTATAGCAATAGCACTATAAGGGGTGCCTTTTGAGAACTGATCAAAAGTACCTTCCATATAGATAATGCTCGATTGATTGAGCATTGAGCGGAAGCGTTTGACCAAAGCTGTTTTGCCAACGCCTGCATTGCCAGAAAGTAATATAATTTTATTGTGAGCCATGTCTTTATAAGCATCGTGTAATTTTTTTAAATCAGATGCTCTGCCGTGTAATCGATTGCTAAATTGAAGAGTTTCACTATGATCTCCTATTCCTGGTTGAAAGCGAGACAGGAGTTGAGTGTATAAATTTAATTCAATTATTTTATCTAAATCTTTAATTAAACCGCGAGCAGATTTATATCGATTATCAGGATTTTTACTTAATAATTTCATCACGCATGCGTCTATCGCTTTTGGGATGCGGGAGTTATGGGTTGATGGAGGCGATGGGCTGATAGCGACATGATGGTGTATTATGTTTATAATTGCAGTTTCTTGGCAAGGTGTCGTACCTGTTGCTAGTTCGTATAGAATAATGCCAAGTGCATAAAGATCATTTTGTAGGCTTGGCCTTGGGTTGATCGTGTTCGTTTGTTCAGGAGAGATGTAATGAATACAGCGCTGAAGTTCTCTTTGTTCAATATCTTCAATAGTAGAGGTTTGCACGTGCGGAATCGGCATTTTAATTTGGGCTGACCAATGACCATGAGTATTTTTTGATACTAAAAAGGCATCCGGCCTAAGTCTGTAATGAATTTTGCCTAGGCGATGATACTCTAGAAGCGCTTTACAGAGGCTATTCGCAAGCTGTATGAAATCAAAAGGGTCGAATTTTTGTTTTGATTTTAAAATGAGGTCTTGAAGTGCGAATTCCATAAAGCCCTTACTCATAAGGAGGTGATCGTCCTAGATCCTAGTTGAAAAACAGGAAAAATTCAATATTTGACTCTCCTTTTTTCTTTTTAGGCAAAAATTGACAAGAATTAAAAGAGCAGGTACTGTGATTTGCACAGATGATATTTCTATACCCAAAGCGTTTGAGATTGAACATTTTATTGATTTAGCTTACCTTAAAAAGATATTTATATGACCGACAAGCAAAATGAAACGAAGCAATATATTACACTACGCAAGCCAGATGACTTCCATGTTCATCTGCGAGATCACGATTTTCTGAAATTAACCGTTAACCATTCTGCAGAACGCTTTAGCCGTATTGGTGTTATGCCAAATCTTGTCCCTCCAGTAACAACAATAGCTGCTGCACATGAATATAGGCAACGAATACTAAAAGCGCTTGATACAGGCAGACGTCTTGAACCGCTGATGATTTTGTTTTTGAAAAAAGATATTCCTCTTGCTGATATACAATATGCTGCTCAAGATCCATATTGTATTGGTTTGAAGTACTATCCTTCTGGTGTGACGACAAATTCATTATCAGAGCTTTCGAATATTCAAGATGCAGCTCGAGTTCTAGAAACCATGGAAGAACATAGCCTTCCTTTATTGATACATGGGGAAAGCGCGTCTCCTCATATTGATGTTTTTGACCGAGAGAAGAGGTTTCTTTCTGAGCAGTTAGACCCTTTAGTGCAAAGATATCCAAATCTACGAATTGTTTTGGAACATATCACAACATCAGATGCAGTGGATTTTGTGTCAGCACAAAAAAACACTGTTGGGGCTACTATTACTGCTCATCATCTTATTTTTAATCGAAATGATATGCTTGGAGATGGGTTGAAGCCCCACCTCTATTGCAAACCAATTTTAAAGCGTGCTCATCATCAACAGGCTCTTCGAAAGGCTGCAACATCTGGCAGCTCGTCGTTTTTTTTGGGGTCTGACTCTGCACCACATGGGATTGATGATAAAGAATCTGCCTGTGGGTGTGCTGGATGTTATACCTCTCATGCTGCTATAGAATTATATGCAGAAGTATTTGATGAAGAAGATGCTCTTCATCATTTAGAAGCATTTAGTAGCGAGCATGGCGCGCAATTTTATGGTCTAGACCTGAATGATGAGACGATTACTTTAGTCAAGGAGGATTGGTTTCCCGAGCGTTTCTTTATGGCTGGAGATAAAAAAATTGTGCCTTTAAGAGCAGATTCTCCGTTAAAGTGGACATTGCGCCATAAGTAGTTGCTGGCAGCCATGTCGCGCCAGCGAATTTTAGAGGAAATATCTTGTCATGGCAAAGCCCGTGATTGCATTTTTTGATATTTTCCCTTTCTCTATCGATGATTTTTCAGTAATCATCAGCAACATATCTAAGTGTTTTTGAATTTCGCGCACATAGTGTATTGCTTGGCGAGCACCTCTTGCGTATCCGTATTTGCTTTTTTCATAATATTTTTTTTGTTGCAAAAGAGGGATTCTTTTTTTGACTTCGCTCCATTTGGATGCATCTGCATTTTGTGTTTTTGTCAGTTGTCGAGCCGCAATTAAGTGACCATAACCCATATTATACGCCGCTAAAGCCATCAGCGTTCTATCTGCGCCTTTCACGCTGCTTGGAACTCGAGTCAGCAGTTTTTTAAAGTAGCCTGCTCCGCCAAAAATGCTTTCTGTTACGTTAGTACGGTTTCGAACTTTCATTTCTTTTGCTGTTATTCGTGTAAGCATCATCATGCCTTTGACCCCAGTGGGAGAAACGGCTTTAGGATCCCAGACTGATTCTTGATAGGCAATAGAGGCAACTAATCTCCAGTCTAATCCATGTTCTTGGGCTGCTTTTTTAAAGATAGACTTATATTTTGGGAGTTTTGTCTTGACGTTTCTAAGGAAAATTTTGTTATCGATATAAGGGTGCTGAGCATGTTTGAGTGCAAAAAAAGAATCTATCTCTGATAAGCTTGCTACTTTGATGCCTGCTGTTTTGTAGGTGTTTTTTGCAGTTTTCGCATAAGGTGTAAATGGTGAATCTATATGACCAAGCATTGCTGTTGTATTCAGTGGATTGCTTTTCGTTGTAGTTGCCGTTGGGAGCGTCTTAAATAATACGACGGGACTCATTTTAACGACCGGTTTTGTTATAATATCAAGCGTCATATTTTCAGCTGTATAGATTAAAGGCGTACTATTTGTTTTTTGGGTAACAGGAGCTGCTCGTGTTGATTCAAGATGAGCGAAAGCCATGAAGCTAATACCTGTTGATATGCATACTGTAAGTATACTTGCTCGAACAGTGTAATTTTTTATGCTATTGCTATTGCTCTTGTTTTTTATTTTTTTATTGCTTGAATGATTCATGACTTACGTGTATCTCCTTAATCAATTATGATGCTATTTGATGGGTCAATTATATCTAATGTTAAGGGCTATATAAGTAAAGCTTTAATGATAGATTGGTTTCAGAGTGTAATTTGATAGCATTTACAGGTATAATCAGCCCTCATCTGCACGCCTAGTGCACGGCTAGGTCGTCTGCGTTCTTATTATTGACCACGAACAAGGTGTAATTTGCATATGCTTACTTCAAAGCCTGGGAAACCTTCAGACTCACTGTTTCGATGTGCTAAAATAGAAAAATTACTTTCAAAACAAGGCTTTACAGGGATAAAGCTGGCTGCTTACTGGGTGCATTGGATTGAGCATAGTCAACCATTGACAGACATTGATACTCAGCGTTTAGATCAGTTACTTGACTATGGTGAAGGCCAGATTTTTGATAAGTCACTGTCTGCTTTATTAGTGATTGCACCAAGAGTTGGCACCTTATCCCCTTGGTCGAGTAAAGCAACAGCCGCTGCTACTCGATTGCAATTACCTCTTGGAAGGATCGAGCGGGGTAAAGTGTTTGAAATTATTGAAGATGCTCACGATATTCTTGAGAGTCAGAGCCAAGTGAAGACTTTAGTTGCTGCACTACAAAGGATTGTATTTGATCCATTGATGCATTCTGTGCTCGATCACTGGCAACAACCAGATACACTTTTTAGGCACGCAGCACCAATACCTGCACAAATAGTCCCTGTACTTGAGCAGGGGAGAAAAGCGCTTGATCAAGCAAATCAAATGCTAGGTCTTGCCTTAAACGAAGATGAAGTGCTTTATTTGTTAGAGTCCTACCTTGGCCTTGGCCGTGATCCTTTTGATGTTGAACTTATGATGTTTGCGCAAGCAAATTCAGAGCATTGCCGGCATAAAATTTTTAATGCAGACTGGGTCATTGATCAGGTTGAGCAACCAGACTCTTTATTCGCGATGATCCGGAATACCAGTAAAAAGAGCCCTGAGGGAGTACTTTCTGCTTATTCTGATAATGCTTCTGTAGTAGCATCTCTAGACAATGGCTTTCGATTGATGCCTCACTCTGAAACAGGGTGCTATGAATTTATGAATGAAGCTATTCCTATGCTTATGAAAGTTGAAACGCATAATCATCCTACAGCAATTGCACCTTTTCCAGGTGCAGCCACTGGTGTTGGTGGAGAGATCCGTGACGAGGGCGCTACTGGTCGAGGCTCCAAGCCAAAAGTTGGCTTAACCGGTTTTCATGTTTCAAATTTAAAAATTCCAAGTTATGAACATGTCTGGGAGAGAAGCATTGGTTCTCCAAAGCGAATTGCATCAGCTCTTCAAATTATGCTTGAAGGGCCGATTGGTGGCGCAGCTTATAATAATGAATTCGGTCGGCCTAATCTTTGTGGATACTTTAGAACTTTTGAAATGCCTCAGTCTGAAAACTTTGCTTATGGCTATCATAAGCCAGTCATGATTGCTGGCGGTTACGGAAATATTCGCGCCGGGCATGTTCAAAAAGCAGAAGTTCCTATTGGTACAAGGCTTGTTGTGCTTGGTCCGCCTGCCATGCTGATTGGCCTTGGCGGCGGCGCGGCCTCTTCTGTTGCTGGTGGTGAGAGTGATGAGATTTTAGATATAGCGTCTGTACAGCGGGAAAACCCAGAGTCGGAGCGTAGATGTCAAGAAGTCATTGATCGTTGTTGGCAGCTTGGAGATGAAAATCCAATTCTATTTATTCATGATGTTGGTGCTGGTGGTTTATCGAATGCACTCCCAGAATTAGTAAAAGATGCAGGTGTTGGTGGTGAGTTCCATCTTCGTCAAATCTTAATGGATGAATCAGGATTATCTCCTTTAGAAATATGGTGCAATGAATCACAAGAGCGCTATGTAATGGCGATTGCGGATCAACATTTTGAGCGTTTTCAGAGTATTTGCGAGCGTGAGGTATGCCCATTTGCTGTGGTTGGAACAGCTATTGCGACAGCAAAAATTGAAGTACAAGATGCTCACTTTAAGAGCGCTCCAGTTCAATTGCCGCATTCAATTTTATTTGGTAAGCCGCCAAAAATAAGTATGTCTATACAGACCAAAAAAGTGACTCGGCCTGACTTGCATTTTCCAGTAAAATCAATCAGTGATGCGTTAATACGAGTCCTAAAAAACCCTACTGTTGCAAGCAAGAAATTTTTGATTACGATTGCTGATCGTTCAGTGACAGGGACTGTGACACGAGATCAGATGGTTGGTCCTTGGCAAGAGCCTGTTTCTGATGTGGCTGTGACAACTGTTGATTATGTGGGGTATAACGGTGAAGCCATGGCCATGGGTGAGCGTGCGCCCTTGGCATTAATTTCACCTGCTGCTTCTACGCGAATGGCTGTTGCAGAAGCATTAACAAATATTGTTGCAGCACCAATTCGCCAGATTGGAGATGTGAAGCTTTCCGCAAACTGGATGGCTGCTGCTGGTGATAATGACCAAGCATTAGCACTTTATCAAGGTGTGCAAGCGATTGGTATGGAGTTATGCCCTGCGTTGGGTATTGCCATTCCTGTTGGTAAAGATAGTTTATCTATGCAGACGAAGTGGAATAGCAAAGAAGTGATGTCGCCAATGACTTTAGTGATATCAGCGTTTGCGCCTGTGACAGATGTTCGTCGAGTTTGGACACCACTGCTTGAAAGGAATGCTCGTGATGCTGGTCAGCTTTACTTAATTGATCTTGGTGCTGGTCAAAATCGTTTGGGTGGTTCAATTTTAGCCCAGGTTTACGAGCAAATTGGGCGAACATGTCCAGATATTGATGGGGATGAAGGTATTGCTCGCTTAAAAGGCTTTTGGAATGCACTACAAGCGCTGCATGAAAGAGACCTTGTTCAAGCGTATCATGATCGGTCGGATGGAGGTCTTATAGTCTCATTATTGGAGATGGCTTTTGCAAGTCGTTGTGGTCTTGATATTCAGATTAATCAGTATCTTTCTTGCGATCGTTTAAAAAATAAAGACACTACTGTAACTGTACTCAGAGACATAGATGCACAGCTTGCCGCATTATTTTCAGAGGAAGCGGGTGCTGTTATACAAGTAAAAAAAGGTCAAGAAGCAGTATTTCTTGAGGTTATGGCATCATTTCAATTGCAGGATTATGTGTTTCCAGTCGCTCGGGTGCATCAGTCTGCACGAATTAAAGTAAGTGTGGGTCAAGAGAGTATTTGCCAAAAACCACTGAGCTACTGGTTAAGATTATGGTCTGAAACAAGTTATCGAATGCAGGCATTGCGGGATAATCCAGCATGTGCTTTACAAGAATTTGATGCCCTTCTTAAGGAAAAAGATCCTGGTTTATCACCTCAGGTTGCATTTAATATAAAGCGTCCAGTGAAAAAGACTGGTACTGTGCAGCCAAGAGTGGCTATTCTTCGCGAGCAAGGCGTTAATGGTCAGATGGAGATGGCTGCTGCTTTTGTTCGTGCTGGATTTGAGGCAATTGACGTTCATATGACAGACTTGATGACTGGTCGTCAGACACTTGAAACATTTGATGGTTTAGTTGCTTGTGGTGGCTTTAGTTTTGGTGATGTTTTAGGGGCTGGTAGTGGTTGGGCTAAGAATATTATATTGTCGCCATTAGCTGATGATTTCAAACAGTTCTTTACAGATACATCTAAGTTTGCTTTGGGTGTGTGTAATGGATGCCAAATGCTTTCACAATTGGCATCGCTTATGCCAGGGGCATCTCATTGGCCGCGTTTTCAGCGCAATCAAAGTGAACAGTTTGAGGCTCGATTAAATGTATTGACCATTAAAGAGTCTCCAAGTATTTTCTTGAAAGGCATGGCAGGTTCTCAGTTACTCATTGAAAGTGCTCATGGAGAAGGACGAGCTGTTTTTTCAGGTGAGAGCGAACTAAAACAGGCGTTAGAGAAAAATGTGTGTTTGCAGTACGTTGATCATCATGGCCAAGTCACTGAGACTTATCCAATGAATCCAAACGGATCTCATTGTGGTATATCTGGTTTGGTGAATGATGATGGCCGTATTATGCTCATGATGCCTCATCCTGAACGAGTTTTCCGGCATGTTCTCCATTCTTGGAGTCCAGCATCTGAATATGAAGATGGGCCTTGGATGCAGATGTTTTATAACGCTTATGACTGGGTGCAACAATGATTCATGTTGTTGTTGCGTTAATAACTCGGCCTCTTACTTATGATGACGATGCTGATCTTTGCAAATGGGCGTCAGAGCATGAATATTTTATTGCAGTTAGACCAGATGGCCCTTGGGCAGGGCAGTGGGAATTCCCTGGCGGTAAAGTTGAATCAGGTGAAACCCTTTATGAGGCTTTAGTTCGAGAAGTGCAGGAAGAAACTGGTATCACGGTACACTCTGGTCGGCCGTATATGGTGATTAATTCTGAGTCAGTGAAAGATTCTTCTTCACACTGTCGTTTGCATGTTTGGGAGGTAACGCAGTGGTCTGGCCATGCTCATGGTGCTGAAGGTCAGCGAACACAATGGTCTCGCTTGACTTGGCAAGATCAAGATAAATTCCTTAAACCAAACCGACATATGTTGACTGCTATGAGGTTAACTCGTTGTTTGCTTATTTTTAATATGAACGAAGCAAGTGAGATGACACAGTTGCTTTCTCATGCTCATATATGGGAGAGCTTAAACAGTCAGTTAGGTGGGTCGTTGACCGTACGACTACGTGCGAATGGATTAGCAGCACAGGCCTATTACACAATGGTTGAAGCGCTTCAAGTGCAGATTCAGGCAGGGTTTGTGCGGTACATAGTCGATGTTTTACCTTTTCATAAGTTTTCGCAGACTCACATTTGGTCTCAAAAAAATATACTTGCGGCGTACTTTCCTTCATGGTGGCAAGGTGCCGATTATCGCCAGCCTCTTCAGGAGTTAAAGTCTCTATTGCACACTCAGTATCCAGAGCTATTACGAGGAGCCTCATGTCACTCTATTGCAGAGCTAGAGTGGGCGTGCCATACAAAAGGAGTAGATGCTCACTTTTACTGTTTGTCACCAGTGCTAGCAACATCATCTCACCCAGAAGTCTATAAGCCACTTGGTTGGCGGCAATGGTCTATTATGAATCAATTGCAACAGCCGCCTGGGTATGCTTTAGGTGGTTTGAGCATGATTGATTTACTGGCTGTGACGAATGCTGGCGGGTTTGGTATTGCTGGCATAAGTTGCTTTCAAAAAGAGACGGTTAGCTCGGAGTGGCAAAATATTCAAGAACAAATGGAAGTACCGATTGCGCACGATGGTGAATTTCATTGAATCATCTTTCTGATACCAGCTTAATTACGACGCTTGTGATTCTTATTTTTATGTCTGCTTTTTTTTCAAGTAGTGAAACGGGCATGATGTCGTTGAATCGATATCGTTTAAAGCATAAAGCAAAACACCATAAAGGCGCTGCTTTAGCACAAGGCATGATTGAGCGACCTGATCGTTTACTCGGCGTTATCTTGACTGGCAATAATTTTGTTAATATTTTCGCATCAGCCATCGCAACAATTTTATTTACGAGATGGTTTGGAGATGCAGGAATTTTGTTAGCGAGCTTTGTACTCACTTTTGTGATACTTGTGTTTGCAGAAGTAACGCCTAAAACTTTGGCAGCGATTCGCCCAGAATCTATTGCATTTCCAGCAGCCCATGTGCTTAGACCGTTGCATACCTTACTTTACCCTATTGTATGGGTTGTTAATAGTTTGAGTAATGGCATACTGTTTATCTTTGGGGTACGAATGCAGTCTGCCCAAGAGGCGGGTTTGAGTCGTGATGAGTTGCGAACCTTGGTGCATGAAAGTCGTGCAGTGATTCCAGGTAAGCACAGAACAATGTTATTGAGTATTTTAGATCTTGAAAAAGTGGTTGTCGATGATATTATGGTGCCCAGAAGTGAAGTAGCAGGGATTGATTTGGATGATGATATAGGCGAGGTACTTGCAGCGTTAAAGCATGTTCATCATACTCGAATTCCGGTGTATAACGGCGATCTTAATCGCCCTGTTGGTATATTACACGTTAAAAGAGCATTAAAGTTTTTGTCATCATCCTTAGAAAAAAATAAAGCAAATTTGTTACAGTTTACTGCTGAACCTTATTTTGTACCAGAGAATACACCTTTACATGTGCAACTTGCTCACTTTCAAAGGACAAAGCGGCGATTAGGTTTAGTTGTCAATGAGTATGGCGATGTGAAAGGCTTGGTGACGCTTGAGGATATTCTTGAAGAAATAGTGGGCGAATTTACAACAGATGTTGCTAATGTCAATCCAGATATTATACCTGAAGGCAATGGGTTTTATACAATCGATGGTACCATTTCAATTCGAGAATTAAATAAATCTCTGAAATGGGATTTACCTCAAATGGGTCCACGAACTTTAAGTGGACTGATTATTGAACATTTGGAGTTTTTTCCAAATGAACCTTTATGTTTGCGATTTGGATCTTATTGTATTGAAGTGCAACACACGCAGAATAATATTATTCGCACCACTCGTATGTGGGAAATGATAGATGAGGATGATATGGAATGAAGCAAAATGAGAAGGCATATCCTTGCCCAAATTGTAAAAAAAAAGTGTTTTGGTCTAGCGCTGAATTTAAGCCATTTTGTAGTGAACGTTGTAAGTTAATTGATTTTGGAGCATGGATGAGTAATGAGCGAGTGATTCCAGGGGTTCACCAAGATGAAATTTACGACGCATAGAGAGAGAAGGAAGGAATTATGTCTATAGAGGTTACAGATAAAAATCAGATTGAATCAGGAAATATTTTTTACGCCCAGTCTGGAGGTGTAACAGCAGTTATAAATGCATCTGCTGCTGGTGTGATTGATACCGCATTTCTGCACGCTGATCGCTTCCCAAAGGTATATGCGGGGCGACATGGTATTCTTGGGGCATTGTATGAAGAGCTGATTGATGTGAGTTTGGAAGATCCACATGAACTGAGCAAATTAAAGCACACTCCAGGCGGTGCATTTGGTTCTTGTCGTTATAAGTTAAAAAGTATTGATGAGCATCGATTAGAGTACGAGCGATTAATAGCGGTTTTTCGCGCTCATAATATTCGTTATTTCTTTTATAACGGTGGGGGTGACTCACAAGACACTGCATACAAAGTATCTCAATTAAGTGAGACATTAGGGTATCCAATTCAGTGTATTGGCGTGCCAAAAACAATAGACAATGATTTGCCAATAACGGATACCTGTCCAGGTTTTGGAAGTGTTGCTAAATATGTTGCAGTCTCGACACGTGAGGCAAGCCTTGATGTTGCTTCAATGGCTGAAACATCGACTAAAGTTTTTGTTTTGGAGGTGATGGGGCGGCATGCAGGCTGGATTGCTGCTGCTGCTGGCTTAGCCTATGAGCGAGAAGGCGATGCACCCCATATTATTCTTTTGCCAGAAGTTTTGTTTGATGAGGCAGCTTTTGTTCAAAAAGTACAAGCTTGTGTTCATAAATATGGACATTGCGTTATTGTGGTTTCTGAGGGTGTTCGTGACCAAGATGGTGCTTTTTTATCAGCATCCTCTGGTACTGATGCTTTTGGACATCACCAGCTTGGCGGAGTTGCACCAACTATTGCTCGTTTAGTTGGGCGGATGCTTGGTTATAAATACCATTGGGCTGTTTCGGATTACTTACAAAGATCAGCAAGACATATTGCTTCAGCAGTAGATGTTGATCAAGCGTATGCAGTAGGGCAGGCCGCAGTACAAATGGCGCTAGATGGTAAAACAGGGGTTATGCCTGTTATTATTCGTCACAGTGATCAGCCCTATAAGTGGTCTGTAGGAGAGGCAGCACTTGCTGATGTTGCAAATGCCGAGAAAAAAATGCCTAAAGATTTTATCAGTGAAGATGGATTTGGGATTACCGAGGCAGCACGACGGTATTTACAGCCTCTTATATCAGGAGAAAATTATCCACCATATGTGAATGGCCTGCCAGATATTGCTCGTTTAAAGTTGCAAGTCATTTCGCAAAAGTTACCAAAATTTGAAAAAAATTGAATTTTGATCTTAATTTATGTCAAAAATCGATATAAATTAAGACCAAGAGGTTGAAAAACACCTTAAGTGGCCCAATCTTCCAGAGATTGAAGGGCGTAAAAGGTGGGTTAATCGACTGGTAGATTAAAGAGGTTTATATTTATGAATACTAAAGAAGAGTTATTAAAAGAAGAGTTGTTAAAAGAGACAGATAGCCAGAATTCAGGGCTGCAATCAGAGGCGTCAGATACTGAGGAATCTGTGGTTGAGCAAAGGCCGACTACTGGTGATAAGTGTGTTGAAGCTATTGAAACTATAGAAGAAAGCATCGTTGATGCAACTCATGAATACGAAGAGAGTCAGCAGTCGGAGGGTATTAGTGTTAAAATTCTTACTGATATGCAGCGAGATATTGAAACACTAAGACGTGAAAAAACTGAGCAAGAAGAGCACGTGTTACGGGTGCAAGCAGAAATGCAAAATGTACGCCGACGTGTTGAACGAGATGTAGAAAATGCCCATAAGTTTGCTCTTGAAAAGTTTGTACAAGACTTATTGCCTGTAGTTGATAGCCTTGATCGTGGTGTTGAAACAGTACCAGAGGATGACGAAGCTCAAAAAGCAGCTCGTGAAGGTCTTGTATTAACACAAAAAATGCTTATGGATTCATTAGCAAAATTTTCTGTAGAAGTGATAAATCCTACCGGCAAAGTCTTTGATCCACAGTTTCACGAAGCTATTACAATGGTGCCAAATCCAGATGTAGAGCCTAATACCGTGATTGATACTGTACAAAAAGGCTATACGTTAAGCGGTAGGCTTGTAAGGCCAGCAATGGTTGTAGTCTCCAAAGCATGAAGTCTCACACAAATTCGTCATTTTCTTGACTCGTGTCAACAATTTATAAAAAAAGTGTTGAGGTTGCCTTGAAAAAAATAAATCAGCGCCAATATTATTATATATGAGAGTTATGAGCATGTGATCTTTAAGAGAGATATTTAGAGTGGCATTGAATACTTTATTATTGAGATGAACGTGAATGAGCTTTTTTAACTCATGCATATTGAAATTAAAAACTTGAAAAATTAACAGAGGGTGGTTCCATGGGAAACAAAATTATAGGCATAGATTTAGGCACAACTAATTCATGTGTTGCAGTACGTGATGGCGATAAAGTTGTTGTTATTGAGAATGCTGAAGGTGCTCGTACAACGCCATCAGTTGTTGCTTACGCAGAGGATGGTGAAATTCTTGTTGGTCAGCCAGCAAAACGTCAAGCAGTGACGAATCCTGACAGTACTCTTTTTGCTGTTAAGCGTTTAATTGGCCGTAAATTTAAAGATGATGTAGTTCAAAAAGATATTACGATGGTGCCTTATAAGATTGTTGCTGCTGAAAACGGTGATGCTTGGGTTTCTGCTCGTGGTAAAAATCTTGCGCCGCCACAGGTTTCTGCGGAAATTTTAAAGAAAATGAAAAAAACAGCCGAAGATTATCTTGGCGAAGAAGTATCTCAAGCTGTTATTACAGTACCTGCTTATTTTAATGATTCCCAGCGTCAGGCCACTAAAGATGCTGGCCGAATTGCTGGGCTTGAAGTGAAACGTATCATTAATGAACCAACAGCGGCAGCGCTTGCCTATGGTCTAGATAAAAGCACTGGTGATTCAGTCATTGCTGTTTATGATTTGGGCGGTGGTACTTTTGATGTTTCTATCATTGAAATAGCTGAAGTAGATGGAGAGCACCAGTTTGAAGTATTATCTACAAATGGTGATACTTTCCTTGGTGGTGAAGATTTTGATTTACGTATCATTGAATTTTTATCTGGCGAGTTCAAGAAAGATACAGGTATTGACCTACATAGCGATCCTTTGGCTTTACAACGTTTGAAAGAGTCAGCAGAGAAGGCAAAAATAGAATTATCTTCAGCGCAACAGACTGATGTAAATTTGCCTTACATTACTGCTGATGCATCAGGCCCTAAACATATGAATATTAAGTTGACTCGATCCAAGCTTGAGTCACTCGTCGAAGATCTTGTTGCTCGTACAATAGAGCCGTGTCGCATTGCTCTTAAGGATGCGGGCCTATCTGCTGACAAAATCGATGATATTATTCTTGTTGGTGGTCAGACTCGTATGCCTCTGGTTCAAGATAAAGTGAAAGAATTTTTCAAAAGCGAGCCCCGTAAAGATGTAAATCCTGATGAAGCTGTAGCTGTTGGTGCATCGATTCAAGGTGCGGTACTTGCTGGTGATGTGAAAGACGTACTTCTCCTAGATGTAACACCTTTGTCTCTTGGTATCGAAACAATGGGGGGTGTGTTAACAGCCTTGATTGAAAAAAACACAACGATCCCAACAAAAGCATCACAAGTTTTTTCAACTGCGGATGACAACCAAACAGCTGTGACAGTGCATGTATTACAAGGGGAGCGTAAGCGTGCTGTCGATAATAAATCGCTTGGCCGGTTTGATCTTGCGGATATACCAGCAGCACCTCGTGGTATGCCTCAGGTTGAAGTGACCTTTGATATTGATGCAAATGGTATTTTAAATGTCTCTGCAAAAGACAAAAATACTGGTAAAGAGCAATCTATTGTCATCCAAGCATCATCAGGGTTATCTGATGATGATATCGCCAATATGATAAAAGACGCTGAAGCTAACGCTGAAAATGATCGTAAGTTTGAGGAAGTTGTTGCACTTCGAAATCAAGCTGATGGCCTTATTCATGCTGCTAAAAAGAGCATAGAAGAGGTTGGAGAAGAAGCAACTGCTGAGGAAAAATCAGCCATAGAAGGCGCTATTGCTGAGCTTGAAGCAGTCGTTAAGACAGATGATAAAGAAGAGATACAAGCTAAAGTTGATGCTTTGACACAAGCTTCTAGCAGCTTAGCCCAGAAAGCATACGCAAAAGCACAAACTGATGGTAATACCGAAGCGCCTACCGCTGATACAAGTGCTGAAAATGATACCCATGATGATACTGTTGTTGATGCAGATTTTGAAGAAGTTGATGAAAAAAAGTAGTTTAATTGTATGACTTTTGCTTCAGAAACAAATGCTTTTGCATCAGGTATATAATCGGTGGCGTAAAATGACTGCGCTGGAGATACTTTTATCAAAAATGGTCTCTCCTCGCGCGCTTTTTTTAGCGCCAGCGATTATATAAATCTAAAAAAGGGGGCACATATTGTTGTCCCTTTTTTTTTACTATTGACAGCAATTTTGATTGTCACCAGTCTATGTGTGAATGCCAAAATTAGCGTGATATTAATAGAGTTAATATAGAGCAAGTAAGTATGTCTAAACGAGATTATTATGAAGTTTTAGGGGTGAGCAAGTCGGCAGATGAGCAAGAGCTAAAAAAGGCATATCGAAAATTAGCGATGAAGTTTCATCCTGATCGAAATCCCGATAATGAAGCCGCAGAGAGTAAATTTAAAGAAGCAAAAGAAGCTTATGAAGTGTTGACCGATCAACAGAAGCGAGCAACCTATGATCGTTTTGGTCATGCAGGAATAGATCAGTCATCAGGTGGCTATAGTCAAGGTGATGGTGCTTCTAACTTTGGTGATATTTTTGGCGAAGTCTTTGGCGATATATTTGGCGGCAGCGGCGGCGGTAGCGGCGGGCGACAAGGTGGTGGTGCTAATCGTGGCTCCGATTTACGTTACACCCTTGAAATTACTTTAGAACAGGCAGTTGCCGGCCATGCTACTGAAATTCGCGTACCAACTCTGGCGGAGTGTAAAACGTGTGATGGCAATGGTGCGAAAAAGGGCACCATTCCTATAGGGTGTACTATGTGTGGTGGTGTTGGCCAAGTTCGTATGCAGCAAGGATTTTTTGCAGTTCAGCAAACATGTCCAAATTGCCGAGGGCAAGGCCAAGTGATTAAAGACCCGTGTGGTGATTGTCGTGGTCAAGGCCGGATTGAAAAAACTAAAAACCTCTCTGTAAGAATACCAGCTGGGGTTGATACTGGAGATCGTGTTAGGCTTGCTGGGGAAGGACAGCAAGGTGTTCGAGGTGGCTCTGCTGGTGATTTGTATGTGCAAATTATTGTGAAAGAACATGAAATATTTCAACGTGATAGTAAAGATCTTTTATGTGAAGCACCCATTAGTTTTTGTGATGCTGCATTAGGTGGCGAGCTTGAAATTCCTACTTTAACAGGGCGAGCAAAAATTAAAATTCCGGCTGAAACTCAATCTGGTAAAGTGTTTCGTTTGCGAGGAAAAGGTGTTGAGCCGTTAAGAGGTGGTGCATCTGGAGATTTACTGTGCCGAGTGATGATTGAAACACCAGTGAATCTCAATCGAAAACAAAGAGATTTGTTGCGTTCTTTTCAAGAAGGCATAGAAAAAGACTCAACAGGTGGGCATTCTCCCAAGGCAACATCGTGGTTTGATGGTGTTAAAAAGTTTTTTGGTGAATAGGCTCTAGTGAGGCTCAATGTGACGAATGGTTTACATATAAAGAATTCAACGATCCCTTTGGTGCGTGTTGCTTTATTTGGTGCAACTGGGCGTATGGGTGAAGCCTTGTTGCGATTGTATGATTCGGTTGCAGGTGTCACTGTATCAGCAGGGGTACTCCGGCCTGAGCATGGGCTGGTTGGTGAAGATGCGAGTCGTCTCTTTGGTGGATCAAATGTATGTATTCCACTTCTTGGCGGTTTAGATGAGCTATTAAAGTTATCTGATCCAATACATGTTGTGGTTGATTTTTCAAGGCCTCATCTCACTTTAGATGTTGCTCGTTGGTGTCTCAAGAATAATATCGCCCTCGTTACAGGGACAACAGGCTTTACTGAAGAGCAGATGCAAATATTACATGTTGTGGCAAAGGAAATACCGGTTGTACATTCAAATAATATGAGTCCTGGGGTCAATTTATGCTTTGAGCTCGTTCAACAGACAGCACAAAAACTTGGTGACCAAGTTGATGTTGAAATTGTAGAAGCACATCATAAGCATAAAGTTGATGCTCCTTCTGGCACTGCTTTACGCTTAGGTGAAGCTGTTGCTTCGGGCTGGGGTGTTCATCTGAAGGATCGAGCAGTCTATGTTCGAGAAGGTCATACAGGCGAAAGAAAGTCAGGTTCAATTGGATTTTCAACAATACGTGCTGGCGATATTATTGGCGATCATACCGTTATTTTTGCAGCTGAGGGCGAGCGTATTGAGATTGTGCATAAATCAACTAATCGAGTACATTATGCCCGTGGAGCTTTGCTTGCAGCAGCATGGCTCATACAAAAAAGTGCTGGTTTTTATACAATGTCTGATGTTTTACAAGAGTCATTGGCGTAAAATAATTGTGTTTGAGTATTTCGTCACTTTGCTTTTTAAACAAGGAAAATTTTTCCATGAAATCAGTGTTTAGATATTTATCCACTAAAACTAAGCTGAGTATGGGCGCTACAATTGCAGCTGTGATTGTACTCATAAATTGTATTGTTGGGTGGTACTGGAGTCAAGAACCAGACGTTTTTGATGTGCGTGAGCATGCCCGCCAGCGAGCGTTGAGTATGGGTTTAGATGAGGTGCCAGG
This sequence comes from Herpochondria borealis, assembly GCA_032274145.1. Taxonomy (NCBI): domain Eukaryota; phylum Rhodophyta; class Florideophyceae; order Ceramiales; family Ceramiaceae; genus Herpochondria; species Herpochondria borealis. Next base: position 12,701 of record JAVCKV010012163.1, on the reverse strand, counting down.
GTTTGTAACAACATCAACAACTTTAGCCCTTGGAGAAGCCTTGCTTTATAAGCCAGGTGGCTATCTTAGTAATGATGTGACACCACCAAGTATTTTATTGGATAATATTGTGTCATGGGAGTTTGGTGTTTTAGTTCAACTTCGTGATTTTACTGAAGCAATGCGAGAAGATTTGTCTCGCTCTCAATCACAATCGACTGAAAATAAATATCTAGCAAAGGCAGAACCTAAGCTTAAATTTGATAATAGCTCGTGGATGTTTCCGCCGACAGAATCTGAATATGAAGATGGTTTGAAGCAAGTAACGCAGTATTTGAAATCATTATCTGGTGATAAAAGCGAAGCTAAGTCACGAAATAAAAGTGGAGCGCCTAAGGCTCAATTTTATGCAAGAGCAGATAATCTCCGAAGCTGGTTAGATCATGCTTCCAAGCGGTTAGGCAGTATTTCTCAGCGGCTAAGCACGAGTGTGGGTCAGCGGGTAATTGAGTCTGACCATGATCAGGCTTTAACTGTAGATCCAATAAGTATTCAACAGTCCGAAGAGTATGAAGAAAATACAACGCCATGGTTGGAAATTGATAATGTGTTCTATGAAGCCCGCGGTTCTACATGGGCCATGCTTCATTTATTAAAAGCGATAGAGGTTGATTTTGCAAATGTGCTTGAGAAGAAAGCTGCTTCTGCAAGTTTACAGCAAATTATTCGTGAGTTAGAGGCAACACAAGAACGGTTGTGGAGCCCAATGGTACTCAATGGAAAAGGCATGGGTTTATTAGCAAATCACTCGTTAGTGATGGCGAACTATGTCTCTCGGGCTAATGCAGCGATTGTTGATCTTAAAAAGTTGCTTGAACAGGGTTAATATGAGCCAATATCTTTTATAAAAATTGTAGAGTTTCTTTGCATATTATACAGTTTTTGTTTTTCTACCGGCAGGTCATCTAGGCTTGCTTTTTTAAACCCTCTTTCCACAAACCAGTCTGCGGTCTGAGTTGTTAATACAAATAATTTTTTGATGCCTTCATGAAGTGATTTTTTAATCATATGATCCAGAAGTGCATTGCCTTGTTGGCGTGCGCGGTATTTCGGTGCTACAACAAAACAAGCAAGTTCAGCAAAGCCGCCAGAATAATTGTAGAGAGAGCAGCATCCAATAATAGCATGATCTCGTTCAACGACAGTAAAATGATTGATATCTGCCTCAATGTGCTCTCTAGGTCGCTTAACAAGAATGCCTTGTTGCTCTAAAGGTTCAATGAGTTCCAGTAAACCGCTTGTATCATCAAAGGTGGCCGCCCTAATGTGATCATATAATCCCAATGTAGCCATAGTACTACAGCCGTCTCGCGTAAACAGTTCTTGAATCATAGCGCCTGGTTCTGATGCAAGCAGAATATGGATTCGTTGAATGCCTCTTAGAAGAGCTTGAGTTGAAAATTGAACGAGTTTCGTTTGATATGTATTTAAAGACTCAGGAGCAAGTTCTACACTTGGTCTCCATTCGCGCATAATTGCACCATTTGCATCGTACAGTAGAGACTCTCCAAGCACTATGACTTTTTCAGCTTCAATGGCTTGGGCAACTTGAAGGGTAAGCTCAAAAGGATCTACAAAATAAGTCTCGCCACTTGGTGAGAAGCCAAAAGGTGTTATCATTACAATAAATTGATGTTCCAATAAATTGCATATTGAGCTCTGTTTGATTTTTCTAATACTGCCATTATGTTGAAGGTCTTGGCCATTAAGAATGCCTTTCGATTTTGCGACTACAAAATTACCTGAAACTGCAGGTATATTTGTTGGTGCAACCTGTGAGTTAATAAGACCAACGGAGAGTTTAGCGGTAAGGTCACTACACACTTTATTGCAAATACTGTGAAGTTGAGTTAATTGCTCATTCGTAATACAGTTGTTCGTCAAGTGAGGTGCTAATACTCTATCTGGATTAACAATGACCACGGGCTGTATGTTTAAAGAATAAAGAAGTGCAATATCCTGAGCAATATCTTGAAGATGTTGCTGGGTAAAGCTTGGTGAATTGAGCAGTATCATGATTTTTTTTTGGTGATACGCACGAATATATGGCGCTGCTTCTCGTAGATGTGCAGCAGCAGAGTATTGTGGTGTCAGCTTGTTCATGTACGTATCCTATTGTGTTCGTTTTGACTATACCATAATATACCTGACACACTTGATATTGAGGTGTTCATGAACTAAAAATATCGACTGATATAGAGTCGCTGGCGCGAAATGGCTGCTCTCGATAAATCGTTGACAAAAAAGTGCTCAAAATGCTCATTTACTCATGTAAACTGCGCTTTTTCGAACGTTTTTTCCTCGATATCTCATCGCTCGCCTATTTGGCGACAGCAATTATGTACAAGTTTACTTAAACACTTCAGTGGTCTCTCTCGAGAACACGCCGAATAGTTTCATCAAGTTCGTAGAGACTACATTCTTTTTCCATGACTTTGCACTCTATGATCAGTTCTTTCAGTGATGTGAGTGATAAGTCTCGTTGCCGATATAATTTTTCAAAGAGGAACTTGGTGAGTTCTTCTTGGTTTTTTTTGTCAACTAATTCGTTAAAATTGTCAACTAAAGTATAAACAAGAGTGAGGTGATTGTGTAGTATAAACTCATGAGTATTCCCATGTGCTAGAAGATAGCTATCCTCTATTATGCACATTATAAACTTAAGAGTTCTATTTATAATATCTTCAGTTGCTAGAGAGAAGTCCTCTTTCCAGGCAATGATATGCCCTGAAGATGTCTCTAGAGTAGGCCATGCTTGTCTTCCTTGTTGAAACTGAGTGGCTTTCCAAGGTTCTTTGAACTCCTTGATGCGATTCGCCGCAATTGTAAAGCGATTATTTTCATTCTCTCCATCCATTGCAATTGCAATTGATAATTCAGTGTTGTCGGCGTTCAAACTGAAATTGATACGTAGTCCATGATCTCGCAATGGCAAGGCATACTGCCATTGAGTGAGAGTGTTGGAGTGTATAATGGACGTAAGAGCGAATTGATCAACCCTACGCTCATGCCGAGTCTCTCGTATCATTGAGTTAAAGAGCTCTCTTTTCCCCTCAAAGGTATCTATAAAGCTATTGATTTCTTGAGACAAGCAGCGAGTTATTCTAAGTTTGCTTGCAATAAGCCCTAAGGCAGCTCTACTATTTTGGTGCGTTAGAGTATGGATGTCGCCTAATGATTGAATGCCTGGAAAACAATGTGATGTTGTCGTGATGAGTGCGTGTGCTACATTAAACGTCGTGCTTGGTTTTAAATCTCGACTCATTACAAGAACTTGATTAAATGTGGAATTAAAGCGCTTTAATCGTGCGCTATAGGTTGTGGTATTGTGTCTTTGATAAAAAGCTTTTTTCAAAAGAGGCGCTGATCCAGCATGAAATTGTTTGAGCAATGCTTTGTAATGTACGATTCTTTCTTGTTTTGGATAGTGCTGGCTTGTCACAATACTCTTTAACGCAAGATCAAGTAATTCAATATGAGTTTCAATTTCTTTTAGAATGGACATTGCTTGATGAGGAGCATTAGGTGTTAGGGCACTTATAACTTTTTCTACAAGAGATGCTGTTTTTTTAATAGAGTGAAGTCGTTTATCAAACCCAGTTGGTGTATTCCAAGGTGTTATTATTTGGGAATTTTTTTGATTATCATCATGAAGTTCTTGCAAATATTTATTTGGAGCTTGGTCGTCGTTTAAATAATAATCAATGTTTTTAGACCCCAAGGGCATTATTGTGAATTCCTGTTTGGCCTGTAAATTTACATCAGACACTAATGCTTCAAAAGAATATGAGGTATATCGTGCATGACTTCTCGTGAGTAATTCCGTAAGGTCTTGTTCAGTCACACTCTTTGATCTGGCGCAGTATGAAAGTAAATCAAGCCATGTTGTTTTAATCTCTGGTGTGTTGAGTGCATATGAAAGTCGATGCATGATGAGTAGGGCTAGCTTACCTTGTGGTGATATTGTTTGAGGATCTTTACTATTTTCAAAATGTATGCCCGTGCTTTGTTTTTTAAAAAGTAGTGTGTTGCGTATTTTTTTAATAGTATTTTCATTTTTTTTGGTTGTTTTTTTAGAGTCTTTGTATATATTTATAGTTTTTTGAAACCAGTTATTAAAATCTTTATTTCTGTTTTTTTCTCGAGTAATATTTGCTAATGAGTTTATGCCAACTAAGCCTTTATTTGCATCCGGTACTTGATGAATAGCAGCATCTATCCAGTTCAGATATAATAACTGATGCATTTTGCTTACATTTTGTTGTGCTGAGCGAGAGAGCCTTACAATATCAAGTGTGACTTCATGAAGAATAAAATTGAATGATGATAATGTGTCAAGTGTGATCTCGTGAGGTGTAGAGTAAAGTGATGATGATTCATCATATTGAAATGCATATTTTTTTAGCTCTGAAGAAAGTAAATTTTCTTCTGTTGAAGTGTTCTGTGAGTTTTGTATTGTATAGAGAAGCGTAGCTAATAAGGTATTCATAGTATTGGTAGTATTGGTAGTATTGGTAGTATTGGTAGTATTGGTAGTATTGGTAGATGTACTCTTTTGTATTTCTTCTTGTATCTTTGATAAAAGATGTTGAATATCTAATGCTTGAATAGATTCATTAGATTTAAAGTCAGTACTATTCATAATATGAATGAGGTTGTTGAGGCTTAATGTATCAGCTTGAGTGAAAGGGGATCGTTCGCTCATGATGGAGTAGAGCGTAGGTGCTGGGTATCGTAACATGCCTGAGTATAGCTCTAAGTCTTCTTGTTTGACTGCTGTAAGAAGTAACGCGCGTTGGTGGTCAAGAAAAAGAAGTTGTTCGGAATCTACAAGCTGCATTGTTTTGCTATTTTTGACTGCAATAATTGATATTCCGAGTTGTCGAAACATAAGTGCAGCATGAGAGTTTGGGTTTGCAGGTGGATATACAAAGACTGCTTCAAACTTTGGCGGTGCTGCTCCACTCTCTTTGGCTTTTTTTTCTAGTGTTTGGTATAGATTAAAGTATGCATCATGGAGTGAGCTACTGATTAATCGTGCCTCCCTAGGCATTTTAACCGTGTGGTGACCACTATACGAGATAACATCAACGGGATGCTGAGAGTCTCTATTTTTTGATAAAAAATCAGCGCTTACGTAGTTTTGAGTCGCCTCAAAGTGAGCTCTATCTTGAGAGCGTTGCTGCACTATAAAAGGCACATTATATTGTACAACAGTTTCCATATCAACTCCATGTTGATGGCGTGACTGTAGTGCGTTTGCATTATTTGCATAGGCTTGGATTATATGAGGTGGTAGGGCTGGTTTATACATGAGGTTTTTTGAGTTGGACACTTCATGTAATTCTTCTAAGGTGTAAGTAGGAGCAAGCCGAATAGGTTTGATCGAAACTATGGTGCGGGCATTTATTTCATTGGTTTGTTCATCATATACCCCTATAGTTTCGTCGGTTGGAATGATGCCGTCAACAATACCGACACCATGTCCTGGTGCTGCTGTAATATTAATTGTTCCTAAAGCATGTGAACGAGAGTCTGGTGCAAAAACGACCCCTGAGCTTGGGATTGAATATGGCGCTGTAGGTTTTTCTCCTACCATCGCTTGCACAAGAATACCGCTATTATTTTGGCCAATTGATTTGGCTACTTTTTTAATTGCTTCGAATATCTGATCTAGGGACTGGTCAACGTGAGGAATGCTTAAAAAGCACCCTGCATTCGATTGACCTTCCTGGTCTTCTTGAGAGGATGAGCTCCGAATCATAAAAGTAGCTTGTGGATCTAATAGTGCAATTTGATGTAGATAAGCTGTTAAATCTTGCGGTAATACTTTATTTATAAGTATGGTTTGAATAACAGTAGCATCAAGTGAGACTGCTGGTACGGTAAAAACTGTAGGATTGTCAGTTGCATTTATGATGTCGCTCAGAATCGACAAGCCAGTTGTTTTGCCACCATGTGCTGAGAGGCTGGTGTTATCAAGAAGCATTACTGCTGGTAGTGTAGTATCTCCTGAGGTAAAAGGGTGATTTTGAGGTTGAGAAGAAAGGCTCTTTATTTCTTGATGAGCGATGAGGCCGCTACTCGATCTGGGGTTTGAGATGCTTTCTGGACGTAAATGCTGTAGTTGTATTCTTCGTGTTCGCCAAAAAGGTAAACGTATGCATTTGGCATCTTCAGGAGCTGGGAGATGCACAGCTGTCTGTCCTACTTCTCTATTTGAAGCTGGTGTGCTTTGAATTGATGAATCGGCAGGCGATGGTTTTGTTTTCATTGTCTTAGTCCTGAATACTTTGATGAAGCTGTAGGCTTTAGAGAATTGATATTATAGTAGCATCTTTCTTGCTTTCTGTAGAAAAAAAGCTGTATTGTCATATTATGTCAGGGTGAAAATGCGATGGGGCTTGCGTTTAGTGTCTGCTCAGAATAGAATATGGAACAATTTGCGTTAACCTGGGATGTATAATTAGTGTATAATCCTGTGGAATGATGATCGTACTGGTGGTTCGGTGGGCTGCTGATAATCGTGACTTAAACTATTGCTTGCTCTGCTCGCATTTGTTAATGCCTATAAAAAATGTTACTTAACGCTTGTATACATGCAAAATAGTATGTGTATAAGATCATATTTTTAAATATATATTTAAGCAGGTAGAGATCTATGATCGTAATTCGTCTAGCCCGTGGTGGTTCAAAAAAACGTCCTTTTTATCATTTTGTTGTTGCAAATAGCCGGGATGCGAGAGATGGCCGCTTTATTGAGAGATTAGGTTATTTTAATCCACTGGCTCAGGGTAAAGCTCATCGCTTAGTGCTTGATCTTGAAAAAGCAAATGCTTGGATCGCAAAAGGTGCCCAGCCTTCAGATCGAGTCAAGCGTCTTATGAAAGATGCTGCTGCGCAAACAGCTACAGCTGCTTAATCTGATGCCTAAGAGCCGTCTTTTTTTTGTAGCAGGTAAATTTGGTGCTGCTCAAGGTGTCAAAGGTGCAGTTCGGGTTATCTCGTTTATGGAGAGTCCAATTGATATTTTTGATGCTAGCTGCTGGTATGTTTCTTCTCTTCCATTAGAGCAAGCAATTCCATCAGCCCAATTATTTAAACGGGTTGAAGGTGTTGATGCTGATCATCATCTTCGCGGTGGTACAATATCTGAGCCTTCCGTTCAGCGCCATGCACACATGAGTGAGATTGATTGGCCTAGCGAGATTGATAGGCATCAAAAAATATTGCAACTTTCTGCGTTTTCCCCATTGAAATGGCAAACTCATCCGAAGGGCTTTGCAGTTACCTTGCCAGACCTTTCAGATCGAAATCAAGCACAACTTTTGACTCATCAATTGATTTATCTACCACTTGAGCATTTAAAGGCTCAGGAGGTTGATGGTTACTATTGGCGTGATTTAATTGGTCTCTCGGTTGTGGATAGCCGTGGCCAAGATCGTGGCATTATTTCTGAGATGCTTGAAACCGGTGCAAATGACGTGATGGTTGTGACCAGTATTGATAAATCGAGAACTCTGGTGCCATATATTCCAGAGCAGGTGATTCAATCTATAGATCTAAAAAGCCACACTATTTTGCTTGATTGGGATTTTGATGATGAGCCTTGTCGCTCTTAGCTTTTTGAGTCGCACGCGACTCTATCAGGGATATCTATGAGTTCCATTCTTGCGGTGGCTCGACATCCGCTGTTACGTTGTGTTGTGATTACTCTTTTTCCAGAAAGCCTCTCAATGTTGAAGGATAAAGGTGTAACTGGCCGTGCTCATCAAAGGCTTTGGCAATTATATACACTGAACCCTCGAGATTACTCAAAAAATAAGCATCGTCGAGTTGATGATAGGCCATATGGTGGTGGCCCAGGCATGGTGATGCAAGCTCCACCACTGCGTGATGCAATAATCGCAGCGAAGGCTCTTTTGAATAATGCGAATGCTCGGGTTGTTTATATGAGCCCGCAAGGCCACTCTTTTAATCAGAAGCTTGCACAGCAGCTTGCACATGGCGATTTAACGAATCTAGTGTCAGAGGATTCAAGCCAGTTACATGCTTCAAGCCAGTTACATGCTTCAAGCCAGTTACATGCTTCAAGCCAGTTACTGTGCCACGATTATATATTTTTATGTGGTCGGTACGAGGGCGTAGACGAGCGGCTGCTTGATCAGTACGTTGATTTTGAAATTTCTATAGGTGATTATATTCTGAGTGGTGGTGAAATTGCTGCTATGGCGATTATCGATGCAGTAGTGCGATTGCTTCCAGGAGTGTGTGGTCACGAAGATTCAGCAGCAAAAGACTCTTTTAGCAATGTTTTGCTGGATCATGAACAGTATACTCGCCCTGAAGTCTTTGACGGCATTTGTGTGCCTCGTATTCTATTGGGCGGCGATCACCAAGCAATTGAAATATGGCGGCGTACGAATGCCATAGAAAGAACTCAGCGACTTAGACCTGATCTTCTCGCAACTTAAGTGAAAAAAAAATCAGATTAATACCTTATTTTGGTAGATTTTTTCTATTGAGTAGTGCATAATTTGTTGCTAGAACAAAGACGGAGTTAGTGGATATTGTGAGTTAAGCCCATTTACTTTGTCTTCAGAGATTTAAATATGTACTCAGCAGGAGTGAAGTTATGAGCAATAAGCCATTATTGATCCAAGGCATTGAAAAAACACAAATGAAAACTGATATTCCAGCATTTGGTGCTGGTGATACTCTTGTTATTCAAGTGAAAGTAAAAGAAGGCAATCGTGAGCGTCTCCAAGCATTTGAAGGGGTTGTTATTGCTAAAAGTAATCGTGGTGTGAATTCTTCGTTTACAGTGCGTAAAATTTCCCATGGTGTTGGTGTCGAGCGAGTATTTCAATCTCATAGTCCATTAATAGAGTCTATTGTCGTGAAGCGTCGAGGAGATGTCCGACGTGCCAAGCTGTATTATTTACGGGATCTTTCTGGTCGAAAAGCTCGTATTAAAGAGAAGCTTGCTGCACGATAGATCTATAAACATAGATTGATCTGATAAAAAAACCCCAGTGTATTGTAAATACTGGGGTTTTTTATTAAAGTCTATACCCAAGCACATAATATATGGTGCTCAAGAGTCGCTGGTACCAAATAGGTGCGTGAGTCAGTACCGACTATTACTCTAGTAAAGCACGGCATCCCTTTGGCATTAAGTTTTCATCGACGCTTGAGTAGCAGTACCATGAGCCAGCTTCTGTTCGGCGAAACTCAACCTCCTGCCCCCGAATGGAGCTCGAGTTTTTGTTGCCTGCATCTAAAGCAATATAGATGCTGCCAGCACCTGGCCGATCTACTTCAGGTCGTAGCTCTACGTCAGCGACAGTAGGGTATCGATTCACAATTTCACCATCAAGTTCTTCAGTCCATGGAATGAGCCGGTTTGCTTCAGTGTTAGGCGGAAAGTTGCCATTATTAAGGATGTAATCTTCGACATTCACTCGATGCGCGCCACCAAGCGTCACAGCTTCAGCAAGTTGTGCCCGTGCTTGATGTTCAAAATAAACAGGAATAGCCATAGTCATAAGAATGCCTAGGATTGTCAAGGCAATAAGAAGCTCAATTAAAGTGAAGCCTCGCATGTTTTTATTGGTTGTAATGTGTGATCTTTTCATATGAAAACCCATGTCAATAATTCTATAGTGAGAAGACAGACGCTTATAATAGGAGATGAATTGTATCACCTATCCTGTTATAAGTATCGATTGCTGTGAAAAAATGACTGTAAAAGCACAGTGTTACGCACCATATTTTCAGACAACATGGTGCCAAATTTGATGCTCGTAAACTGTGAGCTACTTCTCAGAACTGTTCGAAGTTGGGTTCTCGTTTTTGAATAAAAGCAGTCAATGCTTCAACTGCCTCAGGCGATTGAAGCCTCTTCACAAACTCCAAGCCTTCCATGCTAAGCCGATCACTTATAAGCGATGCTGTTTCTGTTTTAAGCAGTTTTTTAGAAAGAATAAGGGAAGCCGCTGGTTGTTTAGCTAATTTTTTTGCCATTAAGTGAGCTGCATCCAAACAGTTGTCTGCGACTTCATTCGCAAGCCCCCATTGATACGCTGTTGTTGCATCCAATGATGCACCAGTAAGAATCATCTCGCTTGCTCGCAGATAGCCGATAGATCGAGGTAAGAGTAAGCTTGAAGCGGCTTCAGGGCAGAGGCCAAGTTCAACAAAAGGTAATTTAAGCAGTGCGGTTGGCCCTAGAACAACATAATCACAATGAAGCAAAAGAGTAGTGCCTATGCCTACTGCAATGCCATTTGCAGCTGCAATAATAGGTTTTTCGAAAGTTGAGAGCACTTTTAAAAAGCGTAACACGGGGCTATTTTCATCTTTGGGAGGGGCATTTAAGAAATCTGAAATATCATTGCCGGCTGTAAAGTAGTCGTCATGCCCAGTCATAATAACGACTCGAACTTCCTTGCAGCGGGCAGCAATTTCAAGGCTTTCTCTTAAAGCTGTGTACATAGCGCGGGTTAAGGCATTTTTTTTGCCATTGCGTTGAATGCGTAGTGTGAGAATACTCTTTTCAAGAGAGATGTGGATTGCTTCACATGAAGTTGAACTCAATTGTGTCACAAGAGCCTCCTTGCTCAATCAGATAGTTTTTTTTACGATTTAGCGTGTCACACTTCAATTCGTTCTTCAGCTGTTGCTGTTGCTGTTGCTGGTTCTTTAGCTGTTGCTGTTGCTGTTGCTGCTTCTGCAGATGTCAGTCCAGTTGTCGTCTGACTGACATTTAATGTGACCGTTATGTCTTCTTTTTTGTCTGTTGTAAACTTAATAGTTGCTTGGCCATTTTCTAATGTAACTGCAGGGTTACCAATGCCTTGCTGTGCTTTAAGAGCCTCTTTTAACCTCTTTGTATTATTAATAGCTGTATTTTTAACGTTAATTTCAATGCCATCTAAGCCATGGCGGGCGCTTGAATCGCTGGGGGGTATTGCATGGCTTAAAAGCTCTACAATAAATTGATCATTAACAGCTTGGCTATTTGATAGATCCAGTGTCCGGACTTTTTGATGAGCCTCTTTGTGAGTGTCTTGGTTAGAGTTGTTTTTTGCGTTTAGCATAATAATTGCAATTTTTTGAGCGCCACCTTCAAGATCAAAAGCACTTAACCCGCTGAGATCGACTCTTTTTTTGTATTGGGTGTGAAATAAGGTTGTTTTTTTGAAGGAGTTAATTTGAGCTTTAGGAATGCTTGCGGATTCAAGAAGCGCAAGTTTTTGTTGTTTTTTGAATGAGCTTACAGTATTTATAGCGATGTTAGCCAAACCTCCAAGCAGGGCACCAACGATTGCCCCACCAATACCTCCAAGGCAGAGTCCTGTGAAAGCACCAATTGCAGTTCCTTTCCAGAGTGATTGTAATGACTGTTTTTTATGGCTCATAGCGTGGTTATATATTTTTGGGGCAGCATTTTTATATGCATCAAATGTATTCGATACATATTCTCTCATTGTAGGGGGTGTAGTGTCTAATTCTAATGGCTTTTCAGTCGTTTTGGTTAAAGGCTGTATAACCTCTAAACGAGAGTTTGAGGGTGTCCCATCTGTGGAAGCTGAGTTTGCGGAAGTTGAGTTTTCGGAAGCTGAATTTGCGGGAGCTGAGTGAAAAATTGTTAATGATGTAGGCATATTTTATTCCTTATGATGAGAGTATACACTTAATAAACATAATGCCATTATAGGCTTTTGTACGATCATTTACAAATAAAAGAGAGGCTGTCGTTACAAGTTGCTCGTGGTTTATATTGTTCTCAATCAAAAGGATATCACACACTCTGTCACTTGTTATGTAAATACTTCATCGGTTTTAGGTTCGCTTGGCTTTAATATTGCATTCTTTGTCATATCATTGAGAATATTTTCAAGCTAAGAAGAGGTATGTATGGCTTTAATGGTCTTTTGGTTGTTACTCTTTGGTTGTTTAGGCACCTTATTACTGATTGGTGTTTTGCGTGTAGAATCTTGGCGAAAAGGCCGAATACAAATAGCCTATCAGCCAAAATTAACGTTATACGATCGTATAGAGCGGGTGTTTCTTGGTCATATGGTGTGGGCTGTAGGCCAGCATGTCATTATTTTTGGTAAGGTGCGTTTAGCGGATGTTATTACTCTGGCGCCAGGCTTAAACGATAGCTTGAAAAAAGAAGCCTATGACCAAATTGCTCGGCAACACATTGATTTTTTGCTGTGTGATAAGAAAACGACCCGTGTTCTTTGCGCTATTGAGCTGTATGACCCAGGTGCCGCTCCAAAAAAATCCCTACAGCGCGCCCGATTTATTGACAAAGTGATGAAGCAAGCAGGTATTCCTATTGCCCGATTTCCACGCTCAAAGCAATATTTAAGTCGGGAGATAGAATCATCAATTCGACAAACCCTGGCACTCTCTGGTGTCACTTGGGCTGAGACACCTCGCGCTAAGGCCAGTTAGTTCCCATCTAGGCTGTCGAAATTCAGCCTAATCTAAGCAGATTTTTTTTCCACTTTTTAGCACTTTTTATCCCAGCCATATTTATCTTTAAAGTCTCGCCATTTTTATTTCAAGGTATGAGATATATTCTCCCTCGACCACGCATTTATGTCCTTATGTTTTGTTTGTGAAAAGACTTGGTTCAGCGTATC
>JAVCKV010012052.1:0-22725 GCA_032274145.1 Herpochondria borealis | reverse complement strand
TAAGCACTAGATCATGGTGGTCAAACAGAAGTAGAAATATTTTTCTTAAAATAACAAGTAACATTTTGTATAGAACAATCCGACTTATCATCACGACAGGTCGCTCGGTTCACGAATTTCTATGGGCAATGCTATTGATAACAGCCCTTGGTACATCTCCAATAGCTATTGTGATAGCATTAGCGATACCCTATGGCTGCACTCTCGCAAAAGTATTCTCAGAGCTGCTTGATGAGCAAGACACATCAACCAAGAACACACTTGTCGCTCAAGGAGGTAGCAACTTCAGCGGATGGTTCTTTTCGACTCTTCCGGCAGCAATCCCCGACATGATAAGCTACACTCTTTACCGCTACGAATGTGCCATTCGATCTGCAGCAATACTCGGTTTCGTTGGCATCCCCACAATTGGATACCATATCCAAACAGCAATGGGAGACAGTCACACAAAAGAAATTTGGACTCTTCTCTATGTTCTATTGGGAACGATTATTATCGTCGAACGACTCAGCACTTACATAAGGTATATTCTCGTAACACAGCACGTCTCCTCAAAATCTCCTTCGGTTTTATCTCCCTCCAGTCTCCGAAAATTACGTCCGAAAAAAACTTTTCTTACACTCACTGCACTAGGGTTCGCTCTTTTTTCCATCTATAGCTGGAATCAAGGAGAGCCAATGGTCTCAGATGTCTCTCTAGAGAAACGCTTGGTCAACCTAGAACGATTCATCTCCAAAGAAATCACGCCATACCCTGTTCAGCAGTCTGGCAAATGGGCTGACGCAGTACCCTGGGTAAAAGACCTCTGGATAAGTAAAGGTCTAGAAGCTGCCTCTAGCACTCTTTACATTGCCACAGCAGCAATGATAATTGCTTATTTCGCTGCATTACTTACACTCCCGCTAGCATCAAAGACACTCAACTCTCCCACCCCCTTCGACATCAACCTTGGAACCTCCAAATTTGTTCTCTATTTTCATAAAATAAAAGCAGCAATAATACGAGGAAGTTATATCCTAAGTAGAGCCATGCCAGAATTCCTTTTGGCCTTCCTTCTAGTTCAAGTATTTGGCCCCACCCCTTGGCCGTTAATCCTAGCTCTAGCAATCCATAATTTTGGAATCGTAGGTAGGCTAGGAGGTGAAATGATGGACAATTCAACACTTAATGAAGCTAAAATACAGCTAGCACAAGGTGGTTCACGCATCCAATCCTACCTCTTTGCATCTTTACCCGCATTCTTTAACAGATTTACCCTGTACTTTTTCTACCGATGGGAAACCTGTATAAGAGACGCAACAGTTCTTGGAGTTCTAGCTTCAAGTTCTCTCGGGTTCCTCATTTCAGACACAAAAGCTCGAGACCGATATGACGAAACCTTTTTCTTTATTCTTGTAGGTGCAGCTATCGTTATCATAGGAGATCTCATCTCTGATTTCGTTCGTTCAAGAATTCGTAAATCATAACTTACTAACGATAACAGCCTCAGAAAATTTAAAAATCTTCCTATTTTATCTGCAACTTCCGGATTGCATAAAGGTTCAATACCCTCTATTACCATGAGTCTTGCAGCTCGAATCGAAAATATGCCCAAGGACGAAAATCAATCTTTGGACGAAAACGCCATAGATGTAGCTCTCATGCTTCGCGTAAGAGACGGAGATATGCGTGCATTCGAAGAACTGATGGAGCGTCATCAGAACGCTATCATCGGCACAGTTGCCAAAATGCTCAACAGCAATGCCGATGCTGAGGATATAGCCCAGCAAGTTTTCATTCGACTTTGGAAAAGTGCTAAGCGCTATAAAGAACAGGCCAAATTCACTACCTTTCTTTACACAATCACCCGTAATCTCGTTTTCAACGAATCCAAAAAACGCTCCAAAAGAAAGCAAATTTCTATTGAAGAACGAGCCGAAGAAAGCCACCTCGAAATTGCAGAAAGCGAAAATGTCATCCCAGACAACTCCATCCTACAGGCCGAACTACGCTCAGCTGTAGACAGCGCTATCCAGCAACTCCCTGAAACACAGCGCATGGCAGTCATTCTCCGTCGATATGAGCAACTATCTTATGAAGAAATTGCAGACGTCTTAGAACTCACAGTCTCTGCTGTAAAAAGCCAACTCTTCAGAGCTAGGGGCAGCCTCCGCGATCTCCTTAAAAATTATTTAGAAACATAGGCTATTTTCTTTGTAACTCCTTAGCCCATTTCCCTTATACTATAAGTAACTGTGGACAAATTTACCTTCATCTAAACAATTAAGATAAAATCCAGATTGAAACCATTCACAGAAACAAGTAAAGAAAGACTATGAAAAAAGGTATTATTTCCAATGCTCTAATTGTTTGCACAATAACTATGATTTCGCAGGTGGCAGCATCCCCTCAGCTTAAACAAATTGCCTCCGGTCTTAAAGAGCCAGTATGGGCAACTGCCCCGAAAAAATCTACCAAGTATTTCTACATAGTAGAGAAACCTGGAACTATAAAAATCCAAGATCGACGAACTGGCCAAATCCTACCCAAACCTTTTCTCGATATTTCCAATAAAATCCGCGTTCGTATGAACGAACAAGGTCTACTCGGTATGGCCTTCTGCCCCAACTTTGAAAAAACAGGCCGTTTTTATCTCAACTATACAGACAATCAGGGAACCACTCAAATTTCTCGTTTCAAGTGCAATCCCAATCTTCCTATCCTGGCTGACCCAGGAACTGAAGAAAGAATTCTCACCATTCAACAAGATTCAAGAAACCATAACGGAGGCTGGATAGGCTTCGGCCCAGACAATTACCTCTATATCGGAATGGGTGATGGAGGTGGCGGCAATGATCCAAAAAACAGAGCTCAAGATATGACTCAGCTCCTTGGTAAGCTTCTCCGTATCGACGTAAATCAAAAGCAAGGCTACTCCGTTCCCAAAAGTAACCCTTTTGTTGGAAAAAAAGGTGTAAAACCAGAAATTTTCGCCTTTGGCCTTCGCAACCCATGGCGCTGCTGTTTCGACCCCACCACCAATGATTTCTATGCCGCAGATGTGGGACAAAATAAATATGAAGAAATAAACTTCCTGCCCCACAGTAAACTCAAAGGGGCAGATTTCGGCTGGCGACTAAGAGAAGGAAAAACTCAGACACCACGAAAAAACGTAGGAGGCCCGAAAAAACCAAACCACATCGAGCCCGTCTACACCTACGGAAGAGGTGGTGGACATAATCAAGGCTACTCAGTCACAGGAGGAGTAGTTTACCGAGGAAAAATCAAATCACTTTCAGGTCACTACTTCTTCGCAGATTGGGCAAACCCTCGCATCTGGTCTTTCAAAATGAGCAAAGGTAAAACCACCCAATTCAAAGACTGGACCGAACAACTTAAGTTAAAGCCAAATCGAATTTTTAAAATTTCTTCATTCGCACAAGATCCACAAGGAGAAGTCTACATTATCGATTTCAACAAAGGAGCAATCTTTAAAATAGTCGAATAGCCTACAGTAATTAATATACACCATAAAATTGTCAATTGTAGTTGAACCTTCCCCTCACGTTTCTTGTCTTAGTGCTTTGGAATGTGCGTTGCAACTGACATTCTAATATTCGATTCACGGTGCCCTAGTTTTCACATGAAAAGACTATATTAATTACTTTTATAGTATATCAACAGGTTTATTTTATTACAAAAAATATCTAATTAACACGCAGTAGGCTATATCCTTAAGGCGTAGAAAAGGATGTTGGCCCATCTTCTATGGGAGTGTTAAAATGAATTTCGACAATCCAAATATTACTACGTTTTTATTGTTCAAGAAAAAATCTAACATCTACACGATCTAAATACAATTTAAATTCATCTTGCACATACCCCCTCTTCATGCTACCTTGAAGTATAAGCTATGTCTCTATATACACCATATCAGAAAGGTGTCTCATGAGTAATCTATCACAAAAACATGAAACATCAGTTCTAGGAAAACTCCCAGCCTTTCTAAAGGGGCTCTTGAGAAATCCAAAGAAAGAACCTACACGTCTCCCGCGAATTGGACTTGCGCTATCATCTGGAGGAGCCAAAGGCTTGTGCCACATCGGGGTTTTAGAAGTATTAGAAGAAAATAACATCCCTGTCCATGTAGTATCGGGATCAAGTATGGGAGCTTACGTCGCTGCACTTTATGCTTGCGGCGTTCCTATTTCAAAAATGAAGGATCTTGCTCAAGAAATCGGCACGGGTAAAACCCTGAAGAAGCTTGCAGATCCAACCTACTCGATGAAAGGCATCATACATGGACTGAAGACAAAGGCTCATTTAGAAAAGACCATTCATCATCGCACTTTTGATAATTTGGAAAAGCAACTTTTTGTTATAGCAACAGATCTAAACACCTACGAACGCGTCGTATTACGCAAGGGTATAGTCTCGGAGGCAGTTCATGCAAGCTGTGCCATCCCTGGAATTGTCGCACCGCCATCCCTGAATGATCGATTACTAACAGATGGAGGAATTGTTGATCCTGTGCCTGTCTCCGTTCTTCACAAATTTTCAGAAATCGATCATGTCATCGCTGTAAGTACTCTACGAAAACTTGACGACATCGACTCGCCCTTGGAAGCAAAACATCTTGCTGAAAAAGAATTCAACCTATCTTCGCAATCTAACAATTTTTTCAAAAACGCATTATCCATGATCAATAAAAAAATCAACCCTATCGCAGAGGGTAACATCTTTGACACTCTGCGAAGAAGCCTCAGAGCTGCGCAAATCAGGCTAGCTCATGAATCTTGCAAAAAAGCTACTATTTCACTCCATCCAGCTTCTCGATTCCCCTGCAATTGGGACGATTACAAACATTTTGAAGACTTCATTCAGATGGGTCGTGAGGCCGCACTGGATGCATTACCAAAACTAAAACAATTAATTGAACCCATATCTCATGATCACAGCACGAAAGCATCTGTGGTGGGAAACAGGGTCGCCTGACGAAATAAAGAAACGCCAGTCCACGCTGCTCCACCGCATCCTGAAAAACCGCATCATTCCTTTTGCGGAGCAGCACCGTAGAATGTTCGATAAACTCGGACTCTCAGCCAACGACATCCGCTCTACGGATGATTTAGTCAAACTCCCCTTCTCCTCCAAAAAAGACCTTTCTATCCCTAAAGACTTTGTCATCATACCCGACAAATCTGTCCTCAAAAGACAATGGGCTACCTACAAAAACATTCTGACAATGGGCCCCAAACGAGGCCAGCTCGCCCTCGAAGAAGAGCTACGACCGATACACATGACCTCTACTACTGGTCGCTCCTCAGAACCAGTTCCCTTCGTATACACGAAACACGATCTATTCAACCTCGAGTTGGCTGGCAAGCGACTTATGGAGCTTAGTGAGACCTCCTCCGATTACAAAACTATCAATGCTTTTCCATTCGCTCCACATCTGGCCTTCTGGCAGGCGTGGTACGCAGCTCTTGGCCAGACCAGTTTTATTCTTTCTACTGGTGGAGGGAAAGTTATGGGCACTGACGGAAATATCCGCGTCATTGAAAAGATAAATCCAGATGGAATCATCGCAATGCCCACTTTTCTCTACCATCTCTTGCAACAAGCTCGAAGCCAAGGAATGAAATTTGCCAATTTGAAACGACTTGTTCTTGGAGGCGAGAAAGTTCCGTTAGGTATGAGAAAAAAACTGACAGAGCTATGTCTAGAGCTAGGTTCAAAAGAAGTCAGAATAGTTTCTACCTACGGCTTCACCGAAGCAAAAATGGCTTTCGCCGAATGTGCTCCCCCAATGGGAGAGCCCTCAACAGGTTATCACCTCTATCCTGACTTGGCGTTTATTGAAATCATCGACCCTGACACAGGAGAGCGTGTTTCAGAGGAAACTCCAGGAGAAATAGTTTTCACTCCCCTAAATTCACGAGGTTCTGTAGTCCTGCGCTACCGCACCGGTGACATGATAGAAGGCGGCATAACTTACAAGCCCTGCCCTCTTTGCGGACGAACGTGTCCTCGTCTGCTAGGGAAAATCACTCGCGTCTCAGACAGACACCACCTCAACATAGACAAACTCAAGGGAACGCTCGTTGACTTTAGTCAACTCGAACATGTGCTGGACGACACCGAAGGTCTAGGAGCATGGCAAATTGAACTGAGAAAGCACAACGACGATCCCTTAGAGCGTGATGAAATTATCGTCCACGCAACTGCTCTAAAGGCTGAAGAAAGTCATCCGATCGAAGAACGCATACGCAAACGTATGCTAGAAGCCACAGAACTCTCACCAAATGAAATCTATTTTCACAGCTGGGAAACTATCCGAGAGCTTCAAGGCGTAGGAGTAGAACTAAAAGAAAAGAAAATCATCGATAATCGCCCCACCTAACAAAAAAATAAGTCACAACCACAATGCTATATATTTTCGATACGACAAGAACTCCATTTCAGAGAATGGGAACAGGGTTTACCGATCAATCTGCATCTGCACTTGGCACTCACGTGACCAAGAGCCTTATACAACGAAACGATATTGACCCCCAAGACATATCAGAAGTTATTTTTGGTTGCGTTTGTCAGCCTCCTGACACAGCCAACATAGCTCGCATTATTTCCCTAAGATCGGGTATTCCGGAAAGCATCCCAGCTGTGACTGTCAATAGGAACTGTGCTTCCGGTATGGAGGCCATCATAACAGCAGAACAAAAGGTAGCCGCTAATAGAGGTGATCTTTTCATTGTAGGAGGTGTTGACAACATGACACGCGTACCACTCTACTACAATAGCTCAGCTACTAAAAAATTCTCTAAAATAGCTCGAGCCAAAGGCAGTATAGCTAAACTAAAATCATTGTTGAGCTTTCGACCAAAAGACTTTTCACCAATCGTAGGGCTAAGGCAAGGGCTCACAGACCCCTTTATCAATATGACAATGGGAGCAACGGCTGAACTCCTCGCAAATAAATTCTCTATTTCAAGAGAAGAACAAGACGCCTTCGCCGTCAACTCGCACCTCAAAGCGAACCAACATGTCGAAGCATTTGCCCAAGAAATTTCACCTTACCCCCTGCACGGTAAACCTATTAAGCTAGATAATGGTATTCGTCCAGATTCATCTATCGAAAAACTTGCAAAGCTAAATCCTGTTTTCGACAAAGCAACTGGTTCAGTCACCGCTGGAAACAGCTCACAAATAACCGACGGAGCTTCTGCCTTGCTCGTAGGCACAAAAGAAGCTGGTGAACGTAATTTTCTCAAGCCCATCGCTTTACTAAGAGACTATAGCATTATCGGTTGTGCCCCTAAGCTGATGGGCTTGGGACCAGTTCACGCCATTCAAGATCTTCTCTCACGGAGTAAAGTAACGATGAACTTATTCGACATCGTAGAAATCAATGAAGCCTTCGCAACACAAGTCCTAGCCTGCCTCAAACAACTAAGACAAGACGGACTTGAGATCGACAATGTGAAATTAAATCCCAGAGGCGGAGCTATAGCTCTTGGACACCCCGTAGGAGCAACCGGAGCAAGACTTGTAGGTTCAGTTATCCACCAACTCCATACTAATCAGCAATCAAATGCCATAGCCTCCCTCTGTGTAGGAGGAGGTCAAGGAGTTGCTCTTTGGATTGAAGCCCTAACCTAACGCATTATGAAACACATTCAACTAAGCATCGAAGACAACATTGCCACTATCTGTTTTGACAGGTCTGGCTCCACAGCTAACATTTTTGATTACGACGTTCTCACAGAACTCGATGAAGCCGTTGATATTGTGGAACAAAACCATCAACTCAAAGGTCTGATAATCCATAGTGCCAAACCTAGTATCTTCATAGCTGGAGCTGACATCAAAACTCTTGCAACTGCTCCAATAAGCGAAATCAGAAGCCTTATCAACTTAGGGCAAACCGTCTTTGACCGAATTGCCGATCTCGACATTCCAACGGTTGCAGCCATCCATGGGGCCTGTGTTGGAGGAGGATACGAGCTTGCACTAGCTTGTGATTGGAGAATATCTAGTGATGAGAATTGCACTAAAATTGGTCTACCAGAAGTGCAGTTAGGTTTATTGCCTGCTTGGGGTGGCAGCACCCGCCTCCCTGCTCTTATCGGTCTTACTAAGGCTCTGAGTATTATTTTGGGAGCAAAATTATACAAAGCAAAATCAGCAAAGCAAAAAGAACTAATTGATGTAGTCTGCCCCAAACCAAAACTACTCTCACTAGCACGGCGTTATACTAGAAAAGGCAAACGTAAATTCACCTTACACTTTACTACCCATAACCCGATCAGTATTGCGTTCATTAAGAATAAAGCTAAAAACAATATCTTAAAAAAAACACGCGGTCATTACCCCGCTCCTCTCAAAGCTCTGGAAGTAATCTGTAAAGGTATTCTCGCAAGCCATCTAGGAAGCTTACACTATGAATCAGCAGCCTTTTTAGAACTGGTCAGAACACCGCAGACCAAGCAATTAATCCGTTTATTTTTCCTTACAGAAAAGCAAAAAAAGCTTCCTATAGCAAAGGCTGCGAAAAAGAAAATTGCCAACACGGCTATCATTGGAGCGGGTATAATGGGCTCAGGTATCGCCTACTGGACAGCTTCTCGTAAAATTAACACTACACTCAAAGACATTAGTGCAGAAGCTGTAGCAAAAGGACTGGGCAACATAGAGAAAATTACCTCTCAATCTGTGAAACGCCGTATTCTCACAAAAACAGAGGGTGAAAGACTATTGGACAGAATCTCCTATACCCATGAAGACGTTGATTTTTTCCACAAAGATCTCATTATAGAGGCTGCTATTGAAAATCTTGATATAAAAAAGAAAATATTAAATCATCTGTCTAATAAAACAAAATCTCAGTGTATACTAGCCACTAACACTTCAGCACTACCTATCACAGAGTTGGCAAAATGTAATAGCAGTCCGGAGCGAGTTATTGGACTTCACTTTTTTAATCCTGTTCCTCGTATGAAATTAGTTGAGGTTGTAAAAACAAATTTTACTTCTAACGAAGTCCTAGCGAACGCCGTAGCCTTTGTCTCTTCCATAGGGAAACTACCTGTTGTCGTCAGTGACTCCCCGGGCTTTCTCGTAAACCGCATTCTGATGCCATATCTTGTCGCCGCTGGAGAAATGTTCACAAATGGAATCAATCCAATCGAAATTGACAACAAAATACTCGATTTCGGTATGCCTATGGGTCCCTTCCGACTTCTCGACGAAGTGGGGCTAGATGTTGCTCTTCATGTTGCGACAACTCTCAGTAATGCTTTTCCAAATAGAATGCGAACACCCCTCATTCTTAAACAACTTTGTGAAGCCGGATGCCTTGGACGCAAAACTTCTCGAGGGTTTTACGACTACTCCACAAAAACTAATGAAACCTTTGTCAACCCAATAGCAAGAGATTTCCAGAGCAATACTTTGCTCAACATTCAGGCTGCTGCTGAAAAACTAATTCACCAAATGTCCGACGAGGCCCAACGATGCTTAGAAGAAGGCATTGCCGCGTCAGCTGATGAAATTGATTTCGCCATGGTAATGGGAACAGGATACGCGCCCTTCAGAGGCGGTCCATTACAGCACAGTAAAAATGCAGGCCTAAAGTTCCTGCATACAACAACAAACTAACAGAAAAAACACTATGAAAACGACTAAAAAAGAATCTTTGATCGACACTAGCACAATGAATGCTGGACAACGTGCGGCCATGGAACTCGCGGAATCATCCAGAGACACTAGGGAAATCTCAGGTTTTGCAGGAGCTCTTTTTATGGGCAATCCAGATTTCACAAAGATAGCGCCCTTCCCTCAACAATCCATTGAGGACAAAGACCAAGGCGACGCATTCTTGAAAAAGCTATCCAAATTTTTAGAAAAAGAAACAGATCCAGCTCAAATCGATCGTGATGGAGAAATTCCGGACAGCGTCATCGATAGCCTCGGTCAACTAGGTGCCTTTGGCATAAAAATTCCAACTCGTTATGGCGGATTAGGATTAAGCCAGACTAACTACAGCAGATCAGCAATGATCTTAGGAGCTCATTGCGGAAATCTAACAGCTTTATTATCAGCTCACCAATCGATTGGTGTTCCCCAGCCGCTCATTGTTTTCGGAACAGAATCTCAAAAACGTATGTTCCTTCCCCATTGTGCGCGTGGAGAGATCTCAGCATTCGCTCTAACTGAAAATAATGTAGGCTCAGACCCGGCAAAAATGGAAACCCATGCGGAACTCACTGAGGACGGCGAATCTTGGGTGCTGAACGGTGAAAAACTCTGGTGCACGAATGGACTAAAGGCTGGTCATATTATCGTCATGGCAAAAACTCCAATGGAAGGAAGGCGTCATGCCACCACCGCCTTCATCGTCAACACCTCATGGGGAGGAGTCGATATTTTACGCCGTTGTCGTTTTATGGGATTGAAGGCCCTTTATAACGGAATCATAAAATTCACAAACGTTAAAATCCCACGCTCTCACGTAGTCCACGAAGAGGGAAAAGGACTAAAAGTTGCACTGACTACACTTAACACTGGACGCCTTACTCTTCCTGCTGCTTGTGCTGGAATGATGAAGCGCTGTCTCGACATCAATTTAAAGTGGGCAAAGCAACGCGAACAATGGGGTAAAGCAATCGGCAAGCATGCTGCGATCGCTGGGAAAATCGCTGATATCGCTGCTGATACCTTTGCGACAGAGTCTATGGTTCGCTACGTCTCAGCATTAGTCGACCAGGATAAAAAAGCTGATATCAGAATCGAGGCTGCAATGGCAAAACTTTGGGGTACGGAGGCAGCTTGGAAGGTAGTGGACGAAACCATGCAGATCAAAGGTGGTCGAGGCTATGAAACAGAAACTTCACTCGCCGAGCGAGGTGAAACTCCAGATCCTGTAGAGCGCATGCTACGAGACTGTCGCATCAACACCATCTTCGAAGGCTCATCAGAAATAATGAAACTCTTCATTGCACGCGAAGCTCTCGATCCACATCTCCGCAAAGGAGCTGCAGCCATAGATTCACGCAATAGCATCGGAACAAGGTTGAAAGCAGTTTTAAAGGCTGGTCTACACTACGCATGGTGGCTCCCTACACGTTTCTTGCCCATATCGAAAGGCACACAGGCAGTGGAACATCCTAAACTAAGAAAGCAACTCAAACACATTGCCAAGCTCAGTCGCAAGCTCTCTAGAGCACTCTTTCTATCCATGTTACGCTACGGTCCGAAATTAGATCGACGACAGCTTCTACTAGGACGTTACGTCAACATAGCCACTGAACTTTTTGCCATGAGTACGTCGATAGCTAGAGCCAGCACTTTACAAAGTTGCCAGGACAACATTCTATCAAGCCACGCTTTAAAAAACGCACTTTACATCTGTAAACGTGGACAATCTCGCATCAATACCTGGCTGAGAGAAATCAAACAATCTCCAGACACCGAAGGCTATAAACTCGCCCAAATGCTCTTGAAAGATGTCTAAAAATCGGGTCACATGAAAAGAAGGCTTGTTGAGCATGCTGAATGCAATGAGAATAGCTGCCCATGCTCTATTTACCGTCATCTCTAAAAAGATATAGCACTGCTGTCATTATTTTTTCAGTAGCGTTTATCTCCTACGGTACAGCTCAAACGTATAAAGATATAACTGACTACCTAAACGAATCTGTAAAAAATGACAAAGTGGTCGGAGGTTGCGTTTGGGTCTATCAACATGGCAAAGTGACCTACGAACAAGCATTTGGCTTTGCCGACAGAGATAAGAAAATCAAGTTCAAGACTGACACTCCTGCAGTAGTAGCCTCTATCAGCAAACCTTTGATGGGAACCACACTCCATCACCTTTCCTTCACCACAAAAAAGCTAGACTTGGACAAAGAAACTTCAGCCTATTTACCTCTCTTAAAGAAACGAAAACTTGAATCCGGTACTTTACTGACGCGAGCTCCAACGCTATCCGAAATGCTTACCCATACAGCAGGATTTCGCAATGACAAAGCTGAAGAAGGACGTATATGGTATCAATCCTGGACTAAGAAAAAAACACTAAAAACTGTAGTCACAACCGTCTTGGAAGATATCCCCTTCATTGCCCAGCCAGGTTCAAAGTTCGGCTACAGTGGCATCGGTACCGATGTCGCAGCAAGAGTGGCAGAACACATCTCAGGGATTCCCAGGAACAAGATGTTAATCGAACATCTCTCGAAACCACTTGACATGAACGACACCTTTTTCAGAAACAAGAACGATCTCGAAAAAAGAAAGATCATCATGCCAGTGAAATACCATCGCAGTAAAACCACAGGCAAACTGACTAAAAGCCGTTTCCGTGAAGCTCCGATGGACGGACACTACAACTCGTCAGGAGGAAATATTATCTCCACTGCTCCAGATCTATTAAAGTGGCTGAAAATGATCAAAAATAAGGGGAGAATCAACAACGACAAAAGTTACCTACCCGAACAAGGTATGAAGTCCATGTTAAGCAAACAAAAGAACAGTTATTGTGTAAAATGTGGACTTTTCATCAGACGCAGAGATGACAAAGGAAAACCAGTAAAATTCGGCCACACCGGTTCTACCGGAACCAGCGTCTGGCTCGATCTCGAAAACGACGCCATCTTCATCATGTTAACTCAGACACGAGGTAAAGATATCGTGGCATTCAGAAAGACGCTGGAGAAAAAGGTCGAAGCGATTGTCGAAAAAAACTAAATCGCCAGATCTATAATTGATCCAACCATTCTTGGACACGAGCCGCATCAGGCGACTGTAAATGCTTGAAAAGTTCTATAGACTTTTCATACATTTTCTTCGCTTGCTTTAAATCTTCTCTCTCTTTATATAGGCTTCCCATATTGCCATACTGATTGGCCATGCCTTCTTTACTGCCTAGCTCTTCATTCAACTTCAGCGATTTGCCATACATCTTCTCTGCTTCATCAAGATCACCTCGTGTCTGATAAATAATCCCCATATTGCCATACGCTGCTGCTGTATCAGACGAAACATTATCCTCCCCTGAAATGGCCAGCGATTTTTCTAAAATAGTAATAGCGTGATTCAAGTCACCTACTCTATAATGAAACTCATAAGCGAGATAAAGAATCCGCAAATTAGAAGATTCGCTAGAGAGCTTGGAGAACTTTTGCCGAGCAAATTCTATTTGCCCTTCCTTTGCGAGCCGAGCGGCGTCTTCGGCCATCTCCAACTGTTGCTCTTCCACTCGAAGTTCGGCAACTATCCTCAATTCCTTTGCTCGCTCCGCCTCTTTTGCTTTCTTCTCAACTTCTTTTTTCGCTTCCTCTATCTTTTCAAGGGCACTTAATGGCAGAACAACCTGCTCTTCTACGGGCTGTGACTTGGGCAGCTCATCTTTGGCGTAAGCCCTAAGATGCCTGCTGATCTCTTCCTCGAAAGAAGCTTCGCTGTCAAAATAATGATAGAGAATGGTTCTCGTGTTTTCTAATTGCTTCCTAAACCGCATGACTTTACTCAGTTGCGGTCCCGGATCGCCCTCAACTTCAGGATCTACCTTCTTAAAAAAGACAAATATTTCAGGTGCTTTAGTCTCTTTCCATCTTTCCAAAGCTCGATAAAACTCCTCTTCTGTGTACGAGGAATATTCAGTATCGGGAGCCTCCTGCCCCCATCTTCGGTACAGCACCAATATGAAAACATCACATTTATCTAATTCCTCATTTATCACGCTCTGGCTACGGCGACCTGTCGAGGCAAGCGTATCTTCCCATCCTAAAGGAACAAACTCCACACCAGCGCCGTCACCAAAACCCTCATTCAACGCGTTGACAACTTTTTTAAACTGGCGACGTTCAGGGGCTAGATCTCCAGGAGAGGCTATAAATACAGAAATTCTTCTTTTCATAAGATTTCTTATAGTAATAGAGATAAATCATGTTTATTGCCAAGAAAAAACATCACTCTGTAACTTAACATATAAACTTCAAAGTTTAGTCAACAAAGCCTCTCCTTAAAACCATCTGGCGACTAACTCAACCTAACAACTATTCATCCACATACTGCCTTCCCGGAAGTGGTGTATATATAGTGGACTCGCGATCCAATTGATTAATTTCATCCAAAATGGCTCCATAAGTGGACGCCTTGTCGAGAGTGGCTTGTGTCCCATAGGGAGAAAATTCAGGTATTTTAGATCTGTAGGGATCCGTTCCTAAAAGACCGATCACCTTTGGTTTGATCGGAAGCACATAAAGAAGCTCCTTCTGAGTCGCCGCACTGTTCAAGGCAACTGAAGAAAAAGATACTCCCCCATCACCATGCACATCACAAAAACCTGTAGGCTCAGTCCCTTTAACAAAGTATTCCATTATACCCGTCGAAACTTGCGACTCTTTCCCCGTAACCTCATCTTTTTTTATCACATAGCAATCAGCCGTACAACGCAGACCTGAACGAGAACATACTTGTAGCTCGACTATTCCTTCTGGTTTCCTTATAGGCTCACCCGACCCTTCTCTGGCCACATGTGCCATAACATCTTGCCACACGGGGAATACAGTATCCTTAGCAAACGCACCAGGAAAGATAGCCTCATTGCCTGAGAAGAACCCAGCCCACACTGCGCAAGAAATATTTCCATTGTATCCGACTGCCCAATGGTCTCCAAAATTTGATGTGGTCCCAGTCTTCACACCACCTTCAAATTTAAACTGCTCCCCTTGCTTGAATGCCTCCGTAAGATTACCGTCTTTCCATACATCCTGTAATGCTGTGTGCAGCAAGAATGCGGTTTTTTCCTCGATAATCTGGTTAGCTTTTTCAACTGGAGGTTCGGGAGAATTTGCAAGTAATCTCGCACGTTTTATCGACTCAGCCTCATAAATTGTATCACCATTTTTATCTTCAATACGTGTCACCCAAATAAGGTCAGCAGGTCTTCTTCCTTTATTGGCGATAGCTGCGTATGCTTGGGATGTTTTCAACACAGAAGCACTCTCTGATCCAATCAACCCTCTTGTGAGAACTCGCTTATCCACATTAGCTTTAGGCATCGAGAAGCCAAATCTCTCAGCTACCCAGTTAACATGGTCAAGACCTACTTCTTTTCCTAATCTCACTGTAGCCGCGACTTTAGAAAACGCCAACGCTCTCCTAGCTGGAATAAACCCCTCATATCTCGGCTCCAATACCTCAGCCCCCCATTCAGCCAAAATACCTTCTTTTCCAGATATCATTACCATTCGGTTATCCATGGCCTCATCAATCACCGTCTGAGAAAGAGTCCCTCCCTCCCAATGCTTGCCACTCTCCAGTAGAGCAGCATACACTACAGGTAAGAACACCGTACCCAAAGGGCGTTCGCCAGCTTGGATAAAATCATACTGCGAATGGTTAAAATCACGACCTCCTACATAAGCTAGCACCTCACCGGTTTTATGATTGTAACACAAGCCAGCACCTTGAAGATAGTCGGTATCTTTATCCGGAGCTACTTCGAAATTTTCATACTTAGGATGAGAGTAGCCCTTGGTTGTTTCAGCTAGATAAAGACGGTTCTGAATTCCCTCCTCTAATTTCGTCTGCAATCCCTTATCGAGAGTCGTGTAGATTCTCAACCCACCGCGAGCACGAAGCTGTTCAGGC
Organism: Herpochondria borealis; assembly: GCA_032274145.1. Lineage (NCBI taxonomy): Eukaryota > Rhodophyta > Florideophyceae > Ceramiales > Ceramiaceae > Herpochondria > Herpochondria borealis. The sequence goes on along the minus strand of JAVCKV010012052.1, from coordinate 7,092 downwards.
ACATTATTTTTAATAAAATCTACCACACGGTCATAAAAATAAGATGTTCCACGTTCAATCGGCTTAGGATTTAGTTCAACTGGCTTTTTCTTATATACTTCGCAATCTTCTTGAGTGATAAACCCCTCAACCTTCATACGCTCCAATACATTGTTCCGAGACTTCTTGTTGTTCTCTATATTACGCAACGGCGAAAATATATTAGGGTTCTTAATACACCCAACCAATGAAGCACATTCCCAAACTTCAAGTTCATGCGGCTCCTTGCCAAAATACCCGAGAGCAGCAGATCGTACACCCCAGTAACCACTACCAAAAGGAACTCTATTCAAATAAAACTCCATGATCTGGTCTTTACTATAGCGTTCCTCGATACGATGAGCCAAAAATACCTCAGTAAACTTCCTGTCGTATTTGTCCCCACCTTCAGCTTCTGCATCCTTCTGCAGGGGAAAGGCATTACGTGCCAATTGCATCGTCAAGGTCGACGCACCAGAGTCAGCATTTCCACTTTGAAAATTTCCTTTTACCGCACGAATTACTCCAAAATAGTCAACACCATCATGTGTAAAAAAACGAGAATCTTCACCAGCGACCAAGGCATCTATCATCTTTTGAGGTACTTGCTCAATCGGCACTTCAGATCTGTTCTCGACAAAAATACGTCCAACTTCCCTATTGAATCGATCTAGAATAATATTAGGACGCTCTACATCCTTGATTTTATCCAGCTCATAAGTAGCAGCTTTTTCCCGATGCTCCTTGGTAAATATCATGAATCCAATATATCCAGCCACGCAGCAAACCACCGTAAATACAACAATCGCCAAGAACCAACCACGAAAAATAATGGGAGGCTTGCGTAGTTTGCGTTTTTGTTTAAATTTTCTTCGTCCGAACATGATTGATTCTAGCTCACATTTTACAACCCAATCCCAAGGGGATCAAGAGAAAGCCTGCAGCTGCGAGGAGTTCTTACACTCAAAAATACGATCTGCCAACACAATATCTTTCGCCGAATTCATGGCTGACTCACTCTACCACCCTAGCTTAGGTTACTATTCTTCCCAAGCTCCAAGGGTGGGAAAAGACGGAGATTTCTTCACCTCAGTTTCAGTTGGACAAGCTTTCGGCTCTATTCTGGCTTCTCGTATTCTCGCTTTCTGGCAAGAAATAGGTAGTCCCGAAGTATTTTCAATCATTGAAGCTGGAGCTAACGATGCCTCTTTATGCCTCGATATTCTAGATTTTTTGAAAAATTCACCATTAGCAGGAAAAATCCATTACCACATCATAGAGCCACTCGCTCATTTATCCCATCGTCAAAAAAAGAACATAGTAGCACAAAATTTAGACAACATCGTCCAATACCACACTTCCTTCGAGGACATTTCAGATCAAACTGGCGTTTTTCTCAGTAATGAGTTATTTGATGCCTTTCCCGTGGAGATTATTAAAAAAGAACAAGAGACCTGGAAACGTAAAATGATCAAATCTGAGGACTCGAGTTTCATCTCACAATGGAGTGAAATCGAAGCCAATACCGAACTAGCTGATTTCACTTCAGAACTAAACTCAAATTTCCCAAAACTTACAGAAGGCTACACTACTGAATTCCGTCCAGGTCTAGGTAATTACCTTAAAGCTGTCTCCAAAGTCATCAAGAATGGACTGTTTTTAGCCATAGATTATGGATTTCCTCACTCTCACTATTATGACGAAAAACGCTCAGAAGGAACTCTCCAAACCTACTATAAACATCAAAAAGATGATGATCCACTAATCCTCGCAGGAGAAAAAGACATCACTGCCCACGTCGACTTCACCCAGCTTGCTAATGCGGCTATCGATCAAGGTTTCAAAGTTTTCGACTTCAGCCCCCAATACCGCTATCTCACACATCATGGAAAGCCGTGGCTTCAATCACTAGAACAGAACTTCACACCAGGTTGTATTCCGCTAATCAAACAATTCCAAACTCTCACCCATCCAGATATGATGGGGAATAAATTCCACGTGCTCGAACTAACAAAAGGCATTCAATTATCCTCGCCACCCACAACATTACGCCCAGAAGAGGTTCTAGAGCTTACGTGAGTCCGACTTGTCTCACTCCTTCATACAAAACAATCGACACAGCTGTAGCCAAATTTAGGCTACGAGTCGCCTCTGCCACCATAGGAATACGCAACGCCTGATCTGGGTATTCTTCAAAAAGCAATTCTGGAAGCCCTCTACTTTCAGGGCCAAAAATTAAATAATCACCCCTTTTAAATTCAACAGAAAAATGCGAACGATCCGTTTTAGTCGTAAGAAAATACATCTCAAAATCCTGATTTCTTCCTTCTTTAAAAGCATCCCAACTTTCCCAAACGTGAACATCCACATCTTTCCAATAATCTAACCCAGCTCTCTTCACAGCTTTGTCATCTACCGAAAAACCGAGTGGCTTGATCAAATGTAGGCTAGCTCCAGTCGCAAGAGCTAACCTCCCAGCAGCACCAGTATTATGTGGAATTTCTGGTCGGAACAAAACAATGTTAAACATGATCAACCTCCCAAGCCTTTCCAGAATTCCCTTCAACAAAATTCTTCAACTCTGGATCATCACTAGCTTTAAGTTCTTTAGGCGTCCCTTCAAAATACACTCTCCCCTCTTTCATGAAAATCACCCTGTCAGCAATTCGGAAAACACTCCGCATCTCGTGCGTGATAATAACGTTAGTAATGTTATGGTTGACCTGAAGGTCTTTAACAAAATGATCAATCTTATCCGCAGTTATTGGATCAAGACCTGCATGAGGTTCATCATAAAGTACGCAGCAAGGTTTATCCACAATCGCTCTGGCCAGAGCCACACGTTTTCTCATACCTCCAGAGATATCCGAAGGCATCTTATCCCCCATTCCACCAAGTCGTACGATATCCAATACCTCGTTGACCAAGTGCTCCACCTCTTTCTTTTCCTTCAACCCTCTCTCGACCAAAGGAAAAGCCACATTCTGAAAAATACTCATCGAATCAAACAATGCTCCTCCCTGGAACATCATTCCAATATGGCGACGAACCGAACCCAATGCTCTTTCTGAAAGATTAGAAATCGGTTTATCCTCCACAAAAATTTCCCCCTCATCCGGTTGCAGTAAGCCAATCATATGCTTCATCAGCACGCTCTTCCCTCCACCTGAACCACCCAGTAACACAAGCGTTTCACCTCGATTAACCTGCACTGTCACACCTTTGAGAACATGCTGTCCACCAAAACTTTTGTGAACATTTTCAACCCTTATTAAAGCCTTTTTCCTATTCTCCATCTTCTTTCTTTTCCTCTAGTTCATAAGCTCTGCGTAGTAGCCGCTCCTGTTTCTTCTTCTCCCTTGCCTCTCGAAAGAAACTCTGCACGATCTCCAGGCATTCCTGCCCAAGCACACCGCGAGTCACATCGCAGCGATGATTAAGAGGAGGATTCGATTCCAATAAATTTATCCAACCACCTGCAGCCCCAGCCTTAGGGTCAGAGCAGCCGAAAACAACACGATCAGGACGACAGTGCACAATCGCTCCCGCACACATCGGACAAGGTTCTTTTGTAACATAAAGAGTGCATCCCTCAAGCCGCCAATCGCCAAGTGCTTCCTGAGCAGCGCCCAATGCAAGCATCTCCGCATGAGCAGTCGCATCTTTCAGCAGCTCCACTTGATTCCAACCTCTGGCAATAATTTGCCCATCTTTCACCACGACAGCTCCCACGGGAACTTCCGTAATTTCATAGGCTTTACGTGCACCACGCAGCGCCTGCTGCATAAAAAACGCATCACTGCTAAAATCAAATTCATGCGACTCATCGCCAATGTGAAGTTCATCACTCATACCGTCTGGGCTGTGACTTAGCATAATAGCTTCAAATTGCCATCCCCTATTCCATCAAATTATTGCTTGAGGCTAAGTTCTTGAAAATAAAACTCCGTGTCCCAAGTTTGGCAGCAGTCACAATCCTCCTCCCCCTCTTCATTTGGCGTATATGTCCGCTCCACGCTTTCCCCTATGCTCAATGGTATAGGCTCTGCAAATAAAGGACTATCATACACAAAAGTATGAAATTCACCATTTTCACCACAAGGATCCACTCCAGAAGGCAAATCGTTCAAAAACGCCTCGTCGTATTCCCTGCCCAACCAAGATTTGTCAAAAAACTTCCCGCTCACACAGACTACCAAAGCCTTTACACCTGACTCTAAAATACGCCTAGCCAGCTCTGCCGTGTTCGCCTCGTTCCAAATCGGAAACGCAGCAGAGGAACTTGCTTTCTCAATCAACGATTCTCGATAGACTTTCAAATCCTCTAAATAAATATCACCGAAAAGATGTGTCTCTGCCCCCACATTCTTGAGTTCACGCAAGCATCTAATGACAATATCATCATAATCCTGCATCGAGCAATTTTGTGGTAAGAAAATTTTCTTCACCGACAAGTTCAATGCTCGAGCTTGAGCATCAAGTAATTCCTCCTTCACTCCGTGCATAGACACCCGGCGAAACTCCTCGCTCAGATTCGTCACCAATCCATCAAGCTTGAATTCTCCAGACTCCACAGCTTTCCACAGCGTATAGGCAGAATCCTTCCCTCCACTCCAATGCATCCATGCCTTTTTCATCGCCGCACGCTAAGTTTCCACCCACATTTTGCAATGCAAATTCTCTTTTGATTTGCACGTTTAGATTCGTTCTTGACTGTATCTGTAATTCCCTGCACACCAACTCTGTGTTAACGATCAGAAATCTTACCAAAACTTACGCAGGTCGCACTCTTTTCGAGGAAGCTAAAATGACCATTAATTGGGGCGAACGCGTCGCTCTTGTAGGACCCAATGGTGCCGGCAAGTCCACACTCATCCGTATCATTCTTGGAGAAGAAGAATCTGACTCAGGGTCAGCTGAAGTCGATGAATACGCCATCACAGGATATTTAGCTCAAGAATCTGGAGATCCACAGGATGACACAGTCTTGGAGATAGCCATCTCAATTAATCCCGAAATGCGTAAGGCCGTCCAAACACTACGCAAATGTGATGAAACAGGAGACACTTCCTCACCTGAATATGCAGAATCTCAAGACATTTTTGACAACAACAATGGTTACGCTCTCGAACCAAAAGCTAAAAAAATCCTTGCTGGATTAGGCTTCACTCAAGAGCAGTTTAATGTTCCGGCTAAAGAATTTTCCGGAGGTTGGATTATGCGAGCACACCTTGCCCAGCTTCTCGTAATGGAGCCCGACCTTCTCATTCTCGACGAACCAACAAACCACCTTGATCTACTCTCTCTTCTCTGGTTCCAGCGCTATCTTGCAAACAGTTTCACTGGTGCAATTTTCATGATTTCGCACGATCGTGACTTTATGGATGCCATCGTCGAAGCTGTCTACGAAATCGACAATCCAATAATTAACCAATACACTGGTAATTACTCTGATTACGAAAAAGAAAGGGAAAAACGTTACGATCAAAAAGTCCAAGAATACCGTAATCAGCAGAAAGAAATTGAGCGAGTGCAGGAATTCATCACTAAATTCCGTGGCGTAGGCTCCAAAGCTTCTCAGGTACAAGACCGCATGAAGCTCGTAGAAAAGCTTAAAGCAAAGCTCAACAAACCAATTGCACCCCGTAAGGTTTTCAAATTCAATTTTCCTCAGCCAGCTCGCTCGAATCAAAAACTGGTTGAACTCAAAAACGTCACCCAAGCATATGGAGACAACGTCATATACAAGGATATTGACTTCGAAGTAGAACGTGGTGAACGCATTGCTCTTATTGGACCCAACGGAGCTGGTAAATCAACCCTTCTCAAGCTTTTAGCTGACATGCTGCCCGTAACAGCAGGTGAAATCAAGATGGGCTACGCTACCAAGCTCGGCTACTTTTCACAGCATCGCTCGATAGCCATGAACGAAAACAATACAGTTATCGAAGAAGTCATGGAATCAGCCAAGGACATACGCGAAGACGAAGCTCGAGCAATACTCGGCTCCTTCCTCTTCCGCCGTAACGACGTTCAAAAACGCGTTTCTATTCTCTCAGGAGGTGAGAAATCGCGCCTCAACCTCGTTAAGTTCCTAGTGGACCCACCAAACTTCCTGCTGATGGATGAGCCTACAACCCACCTTGACATAATCTCAATCGACGCCCTTGTACAAGCACTTCGCCAATATGAAGGGACTCTCGTATTCGTTTCACACAACGTTCAATTCATCCGTAACTTAGCCGACACCACCGTCCACGTTAACAACGGCACACTAAAGCGTTACGCCGGTGGCTACGACTACTACATGGAAAAATCAGGTATCCTCGACGATAGACTCGCCATTACAGCGGACTAATCTGTGGCGGCAGTATATTGCCACCTCCTAGCTATTCGTCATTTCATGGACTCACAGTCAATTCTACCCCAAGCCAAGCATCTCGGGCTAGGTTCTGATCTTGACTATCAAGAAACTTGGGATTTCCAACTCGACTGCGTCGCAAAGACTCTCGACGGATCACTCAGTGACACCTGCTATTACTTAGAGCACAAACCTGTCTATACTATCGGTCGCACCAAAGATCAGTCATCCCTTCGTGACACCTCTTTTCTTCCCCACCCAGTAGTCGAAATAAACAGAGGAGGACAAGCTACCTACCATGGCCCAGGTCAGTTGGTAGGTTATCCAATCATCGATTTAAGACCTCTTGGGCAGGATCTTCACATTTACGTAAGAACTCTCGAAGAAGTTCTCATTCGCACCTGTTCAGACTTTGGTCTCGAAGCAGGAAGACGCGAAGGTCTTACCGGAGTATGGGTCGAGAATAGAAAACTCGCCTCCATTGGCGTGGGCGTAAAAAAATGGATAACCATGCACGGCTACGCCATCAACATCACTTCAGAAAGTCTAAGCGGCTTCTTCGCTATCACTCCATGTGGTATCGATGATGTCACTATGACCTGCGTTTCCAACGAAATAGGCAAAGAAATCTCTATTCAGGAATTCGCAAAAGCATCCGAAAAACACTTCGAAGAATGTGTCTATACGATGAGTAAATAACCAGCCTAAAACCT
>JAVCKV010011942.1:0-19990 GCA_032274145.1 Herpochondria borealis | reverse complement strand
ACACCGGCCAATCATACTCGATTAGTTCTCTGCACTTTGACTTCGGCGCTCGTATCGTTTCGCCAAACGGTTTCACCCTAACCTACGTCGGTGGCGGACTGGGGAATGCCGATACCTTAATCGATACTCAGACTGGCCTTGACGTGCTCGTCGGGGCATCCCAGGGGCAAACTGAGGGCGACTACTATGATTTTGACTACGACCTCAGCAGCATTTTAAACAATGACATTCTCGCTAATGGTGAGTCCGCTGAATTTCTCTTCGTATTCAGTGGGCATTCGTCACCAAACGGATCAAGCATCGTTGATAATATCGCCTTGAAGGGCTGCCCCGCGAGTGAAAGCACCCCCAAACTTTCAGACTTCGCCTACGACCCTGTCACCGGAGACTGCTCCGTCAATCTCAAGGGCCGAGCAAATACCTCCTACAAATTGGTAGAAGCTGATGACCTCGACTTCTCCAATCCCGACCAGAATCCGATTTCACTCACCGGCGTGAGTCTTGGCACCCAGAGCGGCACTACCGTGATCACCACCGCTGGCGGTATCGCCACCATCGAGTTCAACCTCGGAACAACCAAGCGAGCCAGCTTCTTCCGCGCAGAGGAAACTCCCTAATCGAAAAAAAGTAAGTAATGCTGATGAAAGATGGCTATTCGGAAACGGCAATACGCCAGAATCGGATCGACTCATCCATTTGAGAGAGTCTGAAATTAAGCGAGTCGACTCCGGCTTTTCGAATCAGTGAAAACGCTGGAGCAGGATCAAGGGGCGTCCAGACATCAAGGCTCGTCGAAGTCTGGATTTCGAAGCTAAGATCTTCCGCTGCCGGATTTCGTTGAACTTCCAACGAGAAGGGTGCTCCTCCAACCAATTCATTCCAAATTCCAAGGTCTGATTGTAGAGGATGTGAGTTGGCGAAAAACTCAACAAGGTTGTTATTTCCATCGCCGTCAGGATCCGCTGACTTGCCGGAAACTGCAGGATTACTCAATTGAGCAGCGTTAAAACTCGAACTGCGCCAAGCATCAAACGGGCTGTCTGCGATCGTGACTTGAGCGCTGGATTCATCACCGAGATCGTATGCCGCAGAAGGCAGGATATTCACAATCAGGATTTCATCACCCTCCACCGTCTTGTCATCCTGCGGGAGAATGATGAAGGTCTTGGCGGCTTCACCAGCCGCTAAACTGAGCGTTGTGGGAATCACGGGATAGTCTTCACCCTGGGTCGCTGAGCCGGTGATCTCCAGCCCGACTTCCAATGACTGATCCAGAGAGCCGGTACGGCCGATGGTAATACGCCCCGGATCAAGCGCTCTTCCCTCGGTCGCAAGTGCATCGGTCGAAATCGCGCAGACTTTGTTACCTCCGGTCGATTGCTCTGCCATGACCCACGCTGCGGCGTCGGCAATGACATAGCCATCTGTTCCAGTGGTCTCGATGAGCAGGGAACCACCGCTGCCCGCGGCAAAGGCGTGGACCCCAAGTGAGACCCAGGTCGCCCCACCCTCTCTCTGGTCAATGGAGATGGACTCGTTGCCGGTTGAATGCGTAATCGTAATTGGCACATTGCTGGCACGATTGGGGTGACTGGTCCAACGCAGATAAACTTCGTAGTCTCCAGCGGCTGGGAGATTAGGAGTGAGCCGAACCGACTTGGTTCCCTTCCCGGCATTGCCATCGTGAAGGTAGCTTGCCCCAAAGAATCCTGCCGTTGCGCTACTGGAGGTCCATGACCCGACCACGACTGTCGAAAGGTCACTTTCATCGATAATCATGGCACCCTCCGGGAGTGCGTTGCCACCCCCGAGGTTTAGCACCTGCTTGTCTGCCTGCAATTGGAGGAAAAGCTTGGAGTAAGGAACTTCCTGAACCTCGATATCACCATCAATCGCGAAAGATGCGGCCGTGGCCGCGCTTTGAGCAAGCACCATGAAAACCGGCTCCATACGAATCGAGCCGAACGCCATATGAGAGGATGAGAGGCAAACTGGAACCAAAAGATTTTTGCACTCGGAGGCCTTTGGCACAATCGATCCGTAGCCTATCGGGTAGGGCTGGAAACCTCCGACCTGGACATCGCCCTCGTTACGCACGTTACCGCTCGCATCGACGTATCGTTGGACGTGGTGGGAGTCCATGGTGTAAGCACCCATGCCGATGGAGCCGATCACGGGCAGCGTCTGCTGACAGTGATTCTGAGTCATCACAAAATCTCCAATCATCCGTCGCGCCTCGCGAATGTAGAGTTGCTCCTGCCAGCCTTCGCCTTCGACAAATTCATCGCGGCACAATCCCCATTTCGAAACCTCGTTCCGCACGGAAGCCCGCATGCGGGGGTGGTATGCGAGGGTCCACATGAGGCCTTTTTGATAGAGAAGGTGGCGGGCTTTGATGACATCCCGCTCGGCGTAGGTTCCATCGGGCCAGTTGTAGTTTTGCCCCACGAAGTCAGAGGAGAAGCCGAGCCGGTTATTGGTATCAGTCTTCTGATTTGGCATGCCCGAGTTGATCCATGGCATTCCAGTTTCCCCGGCTTCGTAGTTACGAAGGAGAAGCTCATACCATTCTTCGACATATCCCTCCGGCTTTTCAAAAGGGATGCGGTTGGCCACGTTATTTGTCAGGCACATGCGGAAACAATAGGCTTGAACTTTCTCGTCTCCCTCACCTTCGGCGCCCGGTCCCTCAGGATCGATGAAGGGCAGGAGCCCGCTTGTTGCGTCGCCCGCGACTTTGTAGGGATCGACGCCAGCGACAAACTGGTGGTAGATCGCACGAGCAGTCTGCACGCCATTAAGAGTTTCATTGTACTGAGAATTTGCCTCGCGTCCAACTGTGTAGCTCACCCCGGCAGCCGCCATAAGATCACCCTCGTAGGTGCAATCTAGAAAAATTTTAGCCGTAAAAACACGGCCGGATTCCATCGTGATGGAGACAATGCTTCCGTCCTCGACCAGCACCCCGTCATTCCGATTCAATCTTTCGTTATAGACGATTTTCAATCCAGTTTCCTTGATCCAATCCTGATAGACTTTCAATGCCGCGCTTGGCTCAAATGTCCACTGGGAACCCGTCTTGCCATAATGCCGGGCCAGGCGTTCATAAAATTCGCGGGACAAGCCGCCAATCGCCTGCTTGTTGCCAATATCGGTAGCTCCGAGGCCTCCCGTGCTTAACCCGCCAATACGACCTGTCGGCTCGATGACAACCACCGATTTACCCATCTTGAGAGCCTGGATCCCGGCGATCAATCCGGCACTCGATCCACCATAGATGCAGATATCGTGATCAACATCCTGCGCACGTCCGGGGGCAGAGATCAAAAAAGTGAGCCAAATAAACGCAAACAAGGCCGGGCGACTACGGAAAGGGTATTGCATGATAATAAATGTCACTCTCATCGAAAATTCGACACCCAATCGTAACATTTTTGGAATGATGCCACGGAGTCGACACATTCCAACATTCACCTGATTGCCTGCAAATTTGACAAGCCACACCGCCGATCCCACCGCTGATGCACCAAAGGCATCAATGACTTCATCTACAATCAAAGTCTTGCCGGGCCGAATCATCGCTCCGATCTCATATTCAACAATACTAGGTGATGAGGGAGGCACCTTGATCCAACGACCTGCAGCATATAGACATACAGTTTGTATGCTCTGAGTGGGACTCACTGGGCTCGGCTGAAAGGAAAGAAGCCGAAAATGGTAGGGAGCAAAGTAAAAGTAGGAGAGTTCGTTTCATTGGAGCTTGGAGTTGGTTTCTATTCCACGAAACGTCTCTTCATCGGATACTTGCCTGTTGTTCATTTTCCAGAATCCGGTCTCGTCGAACTCTCCACTCAACTCGCCGCCGATCTCAAAATCACCGCCGAATTCCTCTGCACCAGGAACCTTCCGGAGGGCTACGAGGAAGTCGATGGCATCGGCGGAAAAGACCTCCTCGTCCCCAAGGCCACCACCTCGGGCGGCGCAAACATCGATACCACTCCCATCTACGACGGCCTCGACCTCGATGAGGCCTATCTCTTCTTCGCCTACCCTTGGCCCGGCCAGGAGGAATTCATGATGGCCCTCTTCCAAGCCATCGCTTCGGAAGACGCCATCCTTCTCATCCATCACGCCGACTGCACTACCGTTCAGTTTCCTACGGTTCGTCTGCCAGATATACGACGCTTTGGAATCTAACCGATTGAGATTAGTGGGGATAGGAGATCTCTTCAGATAGGGCCGTATATCGCCTAGCAATCCAGCCAGAGCCTTTGGGTGTGAAGTGGATGGCCCTCTTTGGAGGACATGCTTCTGAACCACCCTTGACTTACGTTTTTAAAAGCGTATAAAAATGGTGTGGGTGCTTTGAGTGATTTTAGAAAGTCGTTAGGTCTTTCGCAGGCGCAGCTGGCTAAGGATGCTAAGATCCGGCAGGCAACTCTGAGTTTATTGGAAACTGGGAAGACGCGTCCACACTTGGGAACAATTCAGTGCCTTTCGCGTGCTCTCGGGGTTGATGAAGCGAAAGTAGAGGAGTTGCTCAGGGTGGCCGGACCGAGGCCTCGGTCGCTGACTGAATCGGCACGGAGCTGGGCCTTCATGAAAGGGCTGGATGACGATCTCCAGGTGGGCTTGAGCGAGAGCCTGATCGCACAATGGACGCACAGTTCGACTGCGCTTGAGGGAAATACCCTCACCTTGGGTGATACGCTTTTTTTACTTCGGGAGGGCCTGACGGTGAGTGGAAAGAGCCTTCGCGAGCATGAGGAAATTCACGGCCATTCGGAGGCTCTGGGGTTGATTTCGCACTTACTGGCAAATAGGCGTCCCATTAAGGTAGAGCAGCTTCACCAGCTCCATCGCGCAGTTCAGACTGGAGTAACGATTGATTACCTGGCCCCTGTGGGGAGCTGGAAGGTCGAGGGAAACGGAACGATGGCGATCACCTCGGGCGGAAGAACGGCTTGGCACGATTACTCATCGCCGAAGCATGTTCAGGAACTGATCAAAAATTGGATGAGGAGTCTCACGGAATTTCTACGGAATCAGACTCAAAAATCCGGTCAATTGCTTGAGGCTTACACTGATCTCCATCTGGGTTTTGCGGGAATTCACCCCTACGCTGATGGAAACGGTCGGATGGCCCGCCTCTTGGCAAACCTGCCGCTGTTGGCGGATGGGCAGCCTCCGCTTCTCATTGAGGTAGAGAATCGGAAGCGCTACATCGAACTACTGGGGGACTATACTCTGGCGAGGGGAGTCGTAGCTCCAGGTGAAGAGGTGGTGATAGACTGTGAGGAGAGAGATGCTTTGAAGGCATTTTTTAAAAGCGAATGGACCGGGACTCAGAAATTAGTGAGAGATTTCCATAGGCGTCAAAAAGAGAGGCATTCAGCCGATTAGAATTGGCGGGAATGGGAGATCTCTTCACATTGCCTGCATGAAGAAACGTCAATTTTATCGCTGAGTAGTGTTTGTCTTGGAGCTGGGCCCTTGGCTACGATTGAGCCGATTAGACGTCAGGGTGAGCCGAAGCTCCTATTGGGACTAGCTGCCTATTCGTTTAAACTGAAAACGAAGTGGATGAAGGGAAAGCCAAATCAGGAGGCGCAGGAGCGGAATTGACGAGTTACTTTTTCCCGCCCGAATTTGATGACGCCTATTTACTGAAGCTCAAACGACACGCCTACTTGCGCGGCGTCGCGATTTCCGGAATCGCGATCGGGAATGTCTTCACTCATCACCGAGGGTGAAGAGCGGAGGAAGCAGATCGAGTATACCAAAACGTGGATCCGTCATGCCGCCGTGATGGGAGTTCCCCATATTCGGATCTTTGCCGGCAAGGCCCCGAAAGGAATGAGCCAAGAGGACGCGGAGAAAAATTTCCTCGAGTGCTACAACGAGTGTTTGGAACTGGCGGAAGAGCAAGGAGTCTTCCTCGGCTTAGGAAACCATGGCGGAATCGTTGCCGCAGCCGATGCCTTGGTCAGACTCATCAAGGCCGTCGATAGCCCCTGGGCCGGGATCAATCTGGATGGTGGAAATTTTCACACCGTAGATCCCTATGGCGATCTCGCGAAGATCGCCCCCTACGCCGTCAATGTGCAGATGACGATGTCGCTCAAAAGGAAGGACGCGAAAGAACGGGAGCCGGTAGATCTTCCAAGGCTCCTCAAAATCCTCCGGGACGCAAATTACCAAGGGTGGTTTATCTTAGAATATGAAGAGGAAGAAGATGCCTAAAAAACAGTCCCAGGAATCCTTAAGGAAGTAGCCGCGCTCCTGAAATGGTTGATTGCTGAGAAGGGAAAGGATCGGAAACAAATCACCTCGGTCCCACCGCTTTCCTCTCCAGAAACTACCGGCGCGTATTACTCAAGCATGCTTCTTAAACTCCTCCGCGTCCTCGCCCTACTCGTTCTCGCTTCTGGCATCACCTACTATTTTCTTCCCGCTCACCTCAGAGAAAAACTGCCCAGCACTCGGCAAGAGATGAAGAGCACGCTCCAACCTGTCGGCACTGTCATCGCCACCTACAAGGAGGTCCCCGCCTACCAAAACGGTGCCGTCGTCACCCAGAGTCACGGAAAACACTACGCCGATGGCGGCTACTACTACGGCCAGAAGTGGCAATGCGTCGAATATATCAAACGCTTCTACCACGACGCCAAAAACCACGAAATGCCCAGCGTCTGGGGAAACGCCCGCGACTTCTTCGACCCCGAAATCCCACATGCCCAACTCAACCTCAATCGCGGACTCGTTCAATTCCGCAATGGCGGAAACACTCCGCCGAAGCCCGACGACCTCCTCGTCTTTCGCCAAGGTTCCCTCGGACATGTCGCCATCATTACCAAGGTCAATTCCGACAGCATCGAAGTCATCCAACAGAACGTCCTCGGCTCTCCCACTTCCAATCATCCGCTCAAAAAACAAAACAGCAATTACACCGTGGGAGCCGAAAAACAACCAGCTGGCTGGCTACGACTTCCCTGAGTATCACGCGATCTGAGGTCACTCTCATCCGCTATCCCACACTTCGGCGCCACGATGAAAAAGCAAGCTGACTGGGAAACTCTTGAAGTGATGGGAATGATTGTCAGAATCGTCAAATGCCAACCAGCTTTCCGGAATATTCTGTCACCCAACCCGATCTCGAAATCACCCGCGCACAATACGCCGGGTTTCAGGAGCGCCTTGTAGCAGCCGATAACGTCGCCAGCTGCATGGCAATCGTTGCAGATTGGGACAAGGTCCTCTGCCAGCTCAAAGAGTGGGCGGCGCTGACCTACATCCGCTTCCAGCAGGACACCAAGAACGAGGCTTACAAAGCGGAGAAAGAAAAGGCAGATGCCATTCTCCCGAAGTTTACTGATCTGGAAACTGACTTCAAACAAGCGCTCCTTGAATCTCCATTTCGAAGTGAACTTGAGGCCTCCCTCACCGCACAACTGTTTGCGAAGTGGGAGTGCAACACGAAGAGCTTTGCCCCAGCGATTGAAGATGATCTGGCCGCTGAAGCGAAATTGGAGTCACAACACACTGCCTTGACTGCGGGGGCTGAAATAGAGTTTCAAGGTGAAAGCTTGACGATCTCCGAACTCCAAAAATTTGCGGATGATGCGGACCGCGATACTCGCGAGGGAGCTTGCCGGGCTATCTCAAGGTGGTTTGCCGACAACGCTCCCGAGCTTGATCAGATTTACGATGATCAGGTAAAGCTTCGTCACTCGATGGCTCAAAAGCTCGGCTACGATTCGTTCACCGAACTCGGCTACCAACGTATGACCCGTATCGGCTACGGCCCTGAGGAAGTTGCGACCTTTCGAAATGAAGTGCGCGATAAGGTCGTGCCATTGGTCATCGAGCTGGCTGAGAAACAACGTCAGACGCTCGGCCTCGATCAACTGGTGTTCTGGGACACCGCAGTGCACTCGCTGGCTGGCAATCCCAAGCCTCTTGGCGATCACGATTGGATGGTCGACCGCGCCACCGAAATGTTCGATGAGATGGGACATGGCCTCGATACCTTCTTCGCCGAGATGAAAACTCGTGGCACGATGGATTTGAAATCGCGCAAAGGCAAAGCGGGTGGAGGATTTTGTGACTACCTGCACGAATTCGAGTTCCCATTCATCTTTGCCAATTTCAACGGCACGCGCGGGGACGTCGATGTCTTCACCCACGAGGTTGGTCACGCATTCCAAAGCTATAGCAGCCGCAACCAGCCGATGAGCGACATCGTCTGGCCCACCACCGAGGCCTGCGAAATTCACTCGATGGGCTTGGAATTTCTGACCTGGCCGCACATGGATAAATTCTATGGCGCGGAAACGGCAGAAGAATTACGACGCATCCATCTGACTGGCTTTTTGCAATTCTTGCCCTATGGCGTCGCGATCGATCACTTTCAACACATGGTCTATGAGAAACCGGAGGCGTCGCCAGAAGAGCGTAACGCGATGTGGCAAGAGATCGAAAAAACCTACCTGCCCTGGTATCAATACGATGATCTCCCAGCGGAAAGCACGGGGCGGCTCTGGCAACAAAAAGCCCACATCTACCAGTGCCCGTTTTACTACATCGACTACTGCCTTGCTCTAACAGGCGCGATGCAGTTTTGGTCGAAATCCCGCAGTGAACCTGAGGCCACGATGGGAGCTTACGTCAAACTATGCACCCTCGGCGGGAGTAAGGACTACACCGGACTCCTAGAGTCAGCGGGTCTCAACTCTCCTTTCGTCGCCGGATGTCTGGATGAGGTGATCGCCGACGCACAGGCTTACTTGAAAGCTTAGACGCAAAAGGCCTTCCCAGTCACATACTTCTGCAGTCCGACGCGAAAATTCCATTCTTCTCGCTTGCCTTTTTTTCGTTCTCAACTGACAACTTTTTTTCTATAGCCTGTGATTGTTTTTCCAGGCTGAGCCCAAAGCAAGAGATCAGAATTGCGCCAGAAACGGAGCGAAGAGATTCTCTAAACATGAGCGACCTTTTTACTCTTTCGGCAAAAGCAGCGCAACCATCCATTAAACCTCTGATCTTTCGTGATGAAATATTTCAGGGGCCAGTCGAGATTCTCCGTCCTACCTAACTGACAGTTGCGACAGCGATCTGAAGCCCCTTACAATCACAAATCCGATTCTACTGCAAAATATCGTAAAAGTTGACAGCAACGTTTTGAATTCAGACAACTCTTTATGAACGATAGACTTCTCCGCTCACTTTTGCTGATCTTTCTTACCCAGGTCGCTTCCGCCTTACCCACTCACTACGCCGTCGAGCGCTCCGCAGATCTCATTTCACCATGGATCCCAGTCATACCTAGAATCATGGGTGACGGCACTGATAAGATCATCACCCATCTCGGATGGCGCAAATTTCACAAAAATGTTCTATCGCGTCACACGGAAATAAAATTCCCCCGGTATAAATCGGAGCTGAGTTCAGATGCCTTTTAGAGCGAAAATCCCGGTAAAATAGAGTATTCCCCTGTTCTAGGATAGGTATGATTCATCCTCGGCTTATTTTTTCGAAACTTAAAGCGGCTCTCCGGGTTTCAACCCGTATGAGAAACATCATTCTTGCTACCGCCTTTATCGTGCTCGGAACTGTCAGAGTAATTGCTCAAATGCCAGAAAAGGGCCCAATCCCGAAGGTGACCGCCTTCGATCAAGAGGGGAAAGAGTTTCCCTTAGCAGCCAAGCTCAAGGATCACTACTCGGTTATCGTCTTCGGCTGCCTGACCTGACCGCCTTTCCTCCGCAATGTTCCCAGTTTGGAAACAGTCCACCGCGACTTCTCACCGCTCAAGGTCAAGTTCTACTACGTCTACAAAGCTCTGGCTCATCCGGAACGTGATGGCTTGGTCCAACCCGCAAACTTGGATGATCGACTGCTTCATATCAAGGAGGCCCAGCGCCGCTTAAATACCAGATGGACTTGGCTTGCAGATGCTCCGGATAACCAAGTGAAAACTGCTTTTGGAAATCGGAACAATTCGGAATTCGTCATCGATCCTAAGGGCAACATCGTGCGTGCGAGAACTTGGAGCAGCGCCGAAGACTTACGCGACGATCTCACCTCTCTCGTAGGAACACCCAAGACAAAGACGACTATTGCAGATTTGAATTTGAAGCAAAACCTTCCCTCAAATCGTGACGCCAAAATCGCAAGTAATGTCTTACCACGGATCGAAGCCCCCAAGGGATCACAGGCAATTCAGGTAAAAGCGGTCCAAGAAAAAGATCACCCTGTTTACTTGAAATTACGAGTCGATGCCGATGCCGCCCTCCTTTCAAACGGTTCAGGAAAGATGCGCTTAGGATTCTGGCTGGACCCCATTCACACGGTCCATTGGAATAACTTGGCCGAACCTCTTAAATTCGGATTCATCATCGATGAATCTGAGAAAGCTACTTTCTCTCCTCAAACTGCCTCAGCGCCGAAAGTGAAAGTCGCGGCTGATTATGATCCTCGTGAATTTCTCATTGATGTGAAAAATGCTGATTTAAATCAGCCACTTAAAGTTCGAGTTAGCTATTTCCCTTGCCATGATATCGATGAATGGTGCCGCGCGAACACTCAGGTTTTCGAGATTCACTTTAAAGCAGATCCTCATGCCGGCCGGACCCAATCAGAAATGTCAAAACGCCGTCGCGAGGGTGGCCCAAGCGGAAAGGCAGGAGCTCGTAGTGTTGATCAACTTCTTTCCCGATTTGACTCTGACAAGGATGGAAAGATATCCAAAAAAGAAGTGAACGGAAGACTGGCTGATCGCTTCACCGAAATAGATGGAGATCACGATGGCTTCCTGAACAAAGCCGAACTCAAAGCACACACTGAAAGCCGTAAGGGCAGATAGCCTTCCCAACTCTCCCAACTGGGGAGGCGTTTCGTGAGCTTGATGGCGTGGAGAAGTTGAAATCTCTCTATCGGAGTCGTCTGCTACCATTGATCGACCTTCTGAAAGGCTGCACACCTAAGTCATCAAGGTAATTCGTATGGCTCCAATAATTATCACGATAAAGTGGGAGTGAGACCTTGGACCAAAAATCACCCTCTTCCCCAGGCCCGACGAATCACCGAACGACTTTGCCACCATGCTTGCTGAGATGGATCTGAGCCGCCGCGACCCGCGATCAATCCCACCGTCATTCACGCCGACAAAGCTTACCTAAAGGAGGCTCGCAAGGCGACCACTACGGCACGTGATCTGCGTTCGTGTTTCCCCTCTTTCCCCTCTCTGGTCCCCTCAAGCATCCCAGTAAAAAGCAATTTCCTAGCAGCCAATCATGGGATACTGTTTCGCTGATGTTAGGGGCACACACACTGATAGCATGGTCGCCGATTCTGATGGCTCATGTGGCTGCTTGCAGCTTGTTCTCCTCGCATGCAAAGGCGCAGGCGCCATCTCCCTATCTTGTGAAACCAAGCACAACCACTCCCGGAATTGATTCGGATTTCGACCGCTTTCACTATTCCTATCTTCCCGCCGATTACGTCGCCAGGCGCAATCAGCTGGTCGTTCTCCTGCCGGGCACGGGTGGTGTCCCATCAGCCTACAAGAGGTTTCTCGAGACGGCCTCTTCACTCGGCCTTCATGTGATTGGATTGACCTACGTCAACGGCGAGTCCATTGGCTCATACTGCGGCGACGCAGAAATGGGTGCTTGCTTCGAGCAAGCCAGACTGGAAGTCATTGACGGCATCGATCGTAATCTTGAAATGGATGTTAATCGTGCTAACTCAACTGAGAATCGGATTATACAACTCCTACAATACTTGACGAGTTCGCAAGCTGATGAGAGCTGCCTTCAATTCTTGACCGGAGACCAACCGATCGTGAACTGGTCGAGAATCCTAGTCGCCGGCCATTCGCAAGGAGGTGGGCATGCTGGCGTGATCGCAATGCACCACGAAGTCGCCCGGGTTTTGATATTCGCTTCCACAGATTGGTGGCACGTCGGACGCCGGCAAGCGGACTGGATGTCAGCGCCCGCTAGCACCCCAAAATCGCGATACTACGCCCTTGGCCATGAGCGGGATCTAGTCGTGTTCCAAAACCGAATGCTAGCCGGGATGAATGCGTTAGGCCTTGATGCCTTTGGTGCCATCCAAGCTCCAGAGGCACCGAGCGGAATCTACTTCGGTGGGGCTCGTCACTTGATGACAAACGTGGAACCGCGAATTCCTACACCGCTTCTTGACCAGCATAGTTCGATGATTGTAGATCTCTACACCCCACTGGCCGACGGTGGCACCACTACGGTGATGCAATCAACATGGATTCCCATGTTAACTGCTCCAAATACACCGCCAGTTCCAAGCGCCACGATTCAGCAACTGCATCCAAGTCGTGAGGTGAGCATTCAAGTAACGACCCAAGCTGGAATTATTTATCAACTCCAAGAATCGCCTGCACTTGGCTTCTGGCACGGCAGTGACGCCGTGCCCAATGACGAAGAAGAATCATCTCAGATCCATTGGTTGGTCACTCAGGGAGATTTCAAGAGCCGCTATCTGAGAGTGTCCGCCCGCTATCAGTAAGTCTTGACCTCCGCTACCCCACTTTCCTCTACCATGTCC
The DNA here is from genome assembly GCA_032274145.1 of Herpochondria borealis. NCBI lineage: Eukaryota > Rhodophyta > Florideophyceae > Ceramiales > Ceramiaceae > Herpochondria > Herpochondria borealis. The sequence continues at coordinate 7,402 of JAVCKV010011942.1, read as the reverse complement.
CTTGAACAACTCACTCTCCGCCTCAAGACTGTCGAAATTCCAAACGACATCGCCATCATGCTTGCCGAGGCCGATAGTCGCTGCGACGACTTCTTCGACGCCGGCCTGGGCCACCGCTACCCGCGCTACTTGCCTAGCAATCCCGCCGTCGTTTACGCCGCTATGATCTACCTCAAGGAGGCCGGCTACATCCGTGGCGATGTCTTCTGCGAATGGGGCTGCGGATTCGGCGTGGCAACCTGCATGGCCTCTCTCATCGGCCACGAGGCCTACGGTATCGAGATCGAAGAAGAGCTCGCCGATATTGCCACAAAACTGGCCTCCGATCTCAGTATTCCGGTTGAAATTCTCTGCACCAGTTACCTTCCGGAAGGCTACGAGGAATGCGAAGGCGTCGGTGGCAAAGACCTCCTCGCTCCCGAAGCCACCACCTCACATGGCGACGCCATCGACACGACACCTACCTATGAAGGACTCGACCCCGATGAGGTCGATCTCTTTTTCGTCTACCCCTGGCCCGGCCAAGAGGAACTCATGATGGACCTCTTCAAAGCCGTCTCCTCAGAAGATGCCATCCTCCTCATCTACCACGGCGATGGCGAGATTTCCGCCTACCGCAGATGTATCGATGATGATTACTAGGTCATACTAGGGAACAACATTGACCCGAATCAAAGAGTTACCGACACAATGCAAACTCAGTCCGCTCCGATACCGTAGTCACGTCTGGTTACGCCACAGTGGACATGGCAGACCACCGCAAAAAACCTTCCACGCGATCTCGCTCGTATTGACGAAAGCCTCGCTTTCTCTCGATCGCTGGGTGAGCTACGAATTCACACTCGTCGCCGATGAAGAGACGAGTATGAGATCCCTCATCACCTTCCTTCCCACAGTTGTCCTACACAGAAAAACGGAAACCCAATATCTCGCTTCCATTATCCGATGACCTGACCACGGCGGCGAATCCATTCGCACTCATGACTGGCGATTTACCCACTGGGGATTCGGAGCAAAAAGCGACGAGCTTTACTATGAATTATTGGCAATCGTCCAGGGATCACTATTGTTGCAATTCAATGACATCCATTTAATTGCAGTGAGACTTGGCAGCATGATATACAACCCGCCTTTCGTAGTCACAAAGCGAGTCAAATTCGCTACCGTCACTTCCTCTAGCTCTCCGGTCTCACTGTTTTCTTTATTATAAGTAAATGAACTCCCGTCGGGCTGGTTTCCTAGCAACGGATCAATCCCCGCTTTCTTGTTTCCGGCAAAAGTTCCGCTGTTCACCCATTGCCCCATGAGAAACTCGAACTGATCGGACAACAGTGCTCCAATAAAGTGGCCAGCGAGCCCACGAGCTTCGTCATCAGGCTGTCCCGAATAAACTGGGCCATAAGGATTGGCACGTCGCATGATTCGATGTGATTGCCGTCCTTCCTCCGTATTTTGCACTCCCACCACGCCGGGCCCGCCACGGGGATTGACTCGCCTAGTATGCGCAGAATAGGGGCAGGGATATCCCTTGGTATCTGGTTGGTCCGTTTCGGTTGCCACTGCGTTATACAGAAAGTCTCTTAGTTGATCAGGAGGAAGCTCTTCGGATCCGGGGCTCGTGGGACTAGCGACTAGCGGGTTGCCATTGCGCCAACGTCCGCACATCGCAGCTGCGAGAGCTTCCTGCCCTTCGCCCCCGCCCTGCGTCTTAAGGAAAGCATCGAAGGCATCCACGTTTTGCTCGAGAATACGGAAGGCGCTGAAACTGGCGTTTTGAGAAAAGTCAATTGGACCCGGCATGTTATAGCTAGTCTCCCTGCCGTCTCGCAGCACGAACTGCCACGCAGGGACATAAGGAAGCTGCATATCTCGTAATGGCGGAGAATCGTCAGTATCGATAATGGGATTTGAGATGCTGTCCGTGTATCCAAAGTGAATTTTACTATCAGGAAGGACATCGACATCAAATTCGAGAACTTCGTGATTCGCACTTCCTGCTGGAGGGATGACTGCTTCATACATCCCTCGTAAGATCTCCGAGTATCTCTCCCTATCATTCTTACCCGTTGTGTAAAGCGACAGGACAAGATGCGCAGCATTCGAATTCGCGGTATTGAGCTTCGGAATCCAATTCTCAGGCGTATTATCACCGGTATCACCAACGGTGTCAGCAGCAGCAACTGCCCCTCCCAGAAACGAACTAAAATTGCCCTTATTGATTGAGACCTGCTTTTCCGGATCAGCGGTCGGCCCCGGAAGATGGAGCGCCTCCAAGCCTGAAGCAGTCACACCCAGATTCAGCGCATAAGCTGGCTTCGTATTATTTTTCCACGGTTCTGCGGAAGTGATACTCAGAGAACCGGATCCCGAAGTAAGTTCTTCGAAAAACGATGCTGCAGCGACTGGACTATCGATCGTCAGGACAAAGTGACGGACTTGGGGTAATCGATACCCACGCACGATCAGGCCCTGAATATCAGGAAGGTCTTCTGCACTGAGCTTCGTAGGGTCCGGCTTTTGAGAAGTGTTGGTGGCGGTCGTCATGAAATTACTTTTTGAAAGAAATAGAATTCTTGGTCTCCCTGGTAAAGTCGCTGATTTTACTCAATCGACACCTGCGGATCAGACCACTTCGGCATTAACTCTCATCTCCCAACGCTTCTAAAATATTCGGGACGGTCGCATCCGGATAGGCACTAAACCATTCGCCCCAAGGTGCGCTACCTCCGTTGCTGGCATCATATTCCGCAACAAGATCGGCGAATGCCGCTGAATTCTTTTGAACTGGGATCAGATCCGCAGCCCCGGGGATATCAGCTGCGGCCAGAAGTACGTTGAATAGTTCGCCAGCCTCTTTGTTATCAACAAACGCCTGCACATAGGCCTTAAAGTCGCCGTCATAGCTCGTAATAACGGCTGCAATGTTAGGGGAGATCCCCATAGGGTTTCCTTCCTCAAAGACAAAAAGGCGAGCGAAGTGCACAAGCCCAGTCGAGACCAAAGCTCCTCCAGCCGCAGTTGAAACCTTGAAAAGTTCGCGGATTTTTGGAGCTGCTTCCGCTTTGAGAGGAATAAAGAGAGTGAGTGGAAATTGAACTGGAGTTGTCATGGTTTTGTCGAATACGTTTCAGCATTAAATAAACCACACATTAAAAAATAGTTTTATTATGTGATGTTAAACGCTGAAGATATCTTTCATGTCACAATCAAACACACAAGCTCTAAAAGAGTCTTTGCAGAAAAAACGGATTCTACATCTGCTCTGCACTCTCAAATTGCTGCTGTAACTGATGCGTGTAAAGCGCGTGATAGTGCCCCTTCGCCGCCAACAGATCCTCGTGCTTGCCACTCTCAATGATACTCCCCTTCTCGATTACCAAGATCCGGTCTGCAGTCCTAATTGTCGAAAGACGGTGCGCGATCACAAAGCTGATCCGCCCGTGAAAAATTTCCTGCAAACCCTGCTGAATCAGCTGCTCGGTCTCGGTATCGATCGATGACGTCGCCTCATCCATGATGAAGATCGCCGGGTCTGCCAAGACAGTCCGCGCAAATGACACCAACTGCTTCTGCCCAGTCGAAAGACGGTTTCCACCTTCCCCGACATCCGTCTCATATCCATCCTCCAAGGCCTCAATAAACTCATCGGCATTCACGCGCCGCGCCGCCTCGCGCACCTCCTCATCGCTTGCCTCCAATCGTCCATATCGGATGTTCTCCCGCACCGATCCGCTAAACAAATGTGGCCCCTGCAACACGATCCCCAAGTTCGATTGATACCACTCCAAACTCCGCTCCCGCAGGTCCTCGCCGTTCACTAGGATCGCACCACCAGTCGGTTCATAGAAGCGCGCCGCAAGATTCACGATCGTGCTTTTGCCACCGCCGCTCGCCCCCACCAAAGCAATCGTCTCACCCGCCTTCACCTTGAGATTGAAATCCTTCAACACCTCCTCACCCGTTTCATAGGAAAAATCGACCGCTCGAAACTCAAGCCCACCGATCTTTCGCGCCCCACCATCCGGCGCAACCTCCGCTGGGCGGTCCTCACGATCCCACTCCGCCAGCTTCGCCTTCACCACATCATTGTCACGGATCCCGGGCTCCGTTGCCAACAGTTCGAGCACCCGCTCGCCCGCCGCTTGGGCACCTTGCATCTGCACCAACACCTGCGCAATTTGGTTAATCGGATTAAAAAATTGCCCGGCATAAAAGATGAAAGCCACCAAAGTCCCCAGCGTCATCTCATCGCTCATCACATCCGCGCCACCCCGCCAAAGCGCCACCCCGGCCGCCACGCTTCCCAACGTCAACACCATCGGAATATAGACCGCCGACTGCAGCGCGTTCCTCATCGAGACCCCATACATCTGCGACGAAAGTCCTTGAAACTCATCGAGGTTTTCCTCCTCGCGCACTAAAGCCTTACTCGTCCGTAATCCCTGCAGAGCCTCCGAAAAAGAAGCCGTGATCATCGAGTTAAACTTCCGCGTGTCCCGCGAACTCAGCAACAGCTTCTTCTGAAATATTGCACTGATCACAATCAAGGGCGGCACCACCGCGAGCACCAACAAACCAAGCACCGGATTCAAGGCAATCAGAATCACCGAGATCATCACGACCAGACAAGAAGCCCAAACCAGATCCAACGTCCCCCACGCGATAATGCGGGAGAGCTTATCACAATCCGAAGTGAGCCGCGAAATCATCCACCCCGTCGGTCGGTGATCGAAATAGCTAAATTCCAGTTCCTGCAAACGCTCAAAACAGTCGCGCCTGATATCATGGCTCATGTGGTTCGCCAAAGCACCCGCCGACCGGATGAAGACCAACACTCCCGATGAAAGCGCGATCGTCAACGCCAGATAAACGGCCATGTGCGGGGCCAGATCCATCATCGAATTCACCTCGTCCACATCATCCACCGCCCAGCGCGTCACCAAGGCAAAGCTCGCATCCACCGCCGCAATCGCCACTGCCGAAACCGCCAGCGGGACTAACACTTGCTTGTAACGCAGCGCGATCCGAAAAACCTTCTTCCAAAGGCTCATATCAAACTTCTCGCTGAACGCGTCTTCCGGAACGTCGTGACTCATGATGCAGCGGGGTCAGTGAGTTTGTTTTCCAAAGCAGTCTGAATCGTCCACAAGCGACGATAAAGGCCCTCTATCTTCACCAATTCCGCATGCGTGCCCTCCTGGCTAATCCGCCCAGCCTCCAACACAATAATCTTATCAGCATGAGCCAAAGTAGAAAGTCGGTGCGCGATCACAAGCGTCGTCCGCCGCCCATGACGACTGTGCAGCGCCTCCAAAATCGTAGCCTCCGTCTCGGCATCGACCGCACTCAGAGCATCGTCTAACAGCAAGACCGGCGTGTCCTGCAAAAGCGCCCGCGCCAACGCCACCCGCTGGCGTTGACCGCCAGAAAGGGTCACCCCGCGCTCACCGACCAAAGTTGAATATCCCGAGCCAAAGCTCGAAATCGTATCGTGGATGTCCGCCAGTCGAGCCGCCTCAGCCACATCATCGTCCACCGCCCCGTCACGACTCAGCCGGATGTTTTCCCCAATCGTCTTCGAGTAGAGAAACGGCTCCTGCATCACCACGCTGAATTGCGAACGCACCCACTGCCGGTCCAGTTCCTTCAACTCCTGACCATCAAATCGAATCGACCCCGATTGATAATCATAAAGCCGCAAAAGCAGACTCATGATCGTCGACTTCCCCGAACCCGACGGCCCCACAATCGCCAAGGTCTGCCCCGGTTCCACCTCAAAAGAAATACCATTGAGCTCAGTTTCCTCATCACCGTAACCGAACACCAAATCCGCCACCGAGATCCTCCCCGCCACCGGGCGAGCAGGAGTCGCCGGAGCTTCCGGCGCACTCTCTTCAGGCTCCGACAAAATTTCGCCCATCCGCGTCAAGGCCACCACCGACTTGCCGAGCTCCGTCAAGGTCCGCCCCATCTGGCGCACCGGCCACAGCAACATGTTCAGGAACATCAGAAAGGCAAAAAGCGTCCCTACCGTCAGCGATCCCGTCGCAATAAAATAAGCGCCCGAAAACAAGACCAGACCCTGCTGAATCAGCACCACCAAATCCGAGATCGACCAATACCACGCCATCAGGCGCAGAAGCCGCAAGCTGCGATCACGGTAAAGTTGGTTCGGCTTCGCAAACTTGGAAATCTCAAAATCCTGTCGCGCAAAAGCCCGCACCACCCGCAAGCCCGTCAAGTTTTCCTGCACCACCCGCGTCACCTGACCCTCAGCCTCCGCCACCTCCTTAAAGAGATGCTTCACCCGGCCCACATAGATATAACCGAACAAAATAATCGGAACGATCAGTACAAAGGAAATCGCCGCCATCCGCCCATCCAGCATGATCATGAGCGGCAGCGCCGTCAGCAAAAGCAGGATCGAATTGCTGACCTCCACCACCTGACTCGACAAAGCCAAGCGCAGCGTCTCGACATCCGAGGTACAACGTTGGATCAAGTCCCCCGTCTCGGCCCGGTCATGATACTTCGCCGGCAAGCGCTGAAGATGATCATAAAGACCATCCTTCAAACGCCGCGCAATCCCATCTGAAGCCTGCGCCGCGAAGCGCCCTTTGAAATAAGCAAACACCCCCGCAACCAAGGTCAACCCCACCATTAACAAAGCAGGAAACCATAAGCGCTCCCGCACAAACTCCGCGCCCCCCATCATCGCAATCACCCCCGAAGTCAGACGCCCTTCATCCGGCTCCTCCGAAAGCGCAAAGTCAATCGTGGCACTCGCCACCAAAGGCGTGATATAATTGATCGCCGTAAAGACGAACAAGGCCGCAATCGCCCAAGCATACCTCCCCCGAAACCCACGCATCAATTCCCACAGCAAACGCAGCGGAGTTGATTTCATCGAGGAGAACTGCCCGTCAGCCATGGTGGTAATTCATAGAAGAGGGCGAAGGTAGCAAGAGAATTCAGATGAATCCTCGCCTTGGAATTTCATTCGTGACTTGGAGTCACCTTCAGTCGAAAGAATTCGCCGGTCGCTTCGGAAGCGCTGACCGGATACCGAATCCAGATGAGAGAGTCGTCCACACGGGGTGGCGCCGGTTCCAAGGTGAAGGAATCCTGAACCGGAAGCCACGGTCCGATCATACCCGAAATGGACTCTACTTGAAAATGGTTGCAGCCGATCCCTACTGTCACCGAAAATCGGAACCAAGCTTGATCATCAGAATCAACCACGATTTGCGTGATCGGAGAGTCATTTAAGAGAGTAGGATTCCCTCCCGTCGCATATTCCAGAAAATTTGAGCGGCCATCACCGTCTGGGTCAGCATCGAGAGAACGAAGAGCCGGATCGATCATGCCGGAATATTGATCAATCCATGTTTCGAAAGAAGGA
>JAVCKV010011831.1:0-24359 GCA_032274145.1 Herpochondria borealis | reverse complement strand
ATGACAAGTGACAATGGTGATGGCTGGATCATCATTTAGCCGTTAGAGGAGTTGCAGCCTATTTTGGATTCTACTGGTTAATATTAGGCCTGCTAACCCTCAGCACGCTTTCGTTTGCTGCTCAAACCTGTTGTTGGATCAATGATTCCATTCTTCTCCATGAATTTTCCAATCTTATCCATGACCACTGGAGGAACATAATTATCTTTGTGGCTTTCCTTCAATGCCAGGTAGTAGTCGCGGACAAAACGCTTCTTGTCTTCCAACTTGATATCGCGTTTACGCAACAATCCTTCAAAGAAATCTGTAACACATTCCCAGGCCGTCTCTTCATTTTCTCCGTATCCTCCTGACTCGCTTGCGCTTTCGTTCCATAGTTCCTTGGGGTACTTGCCCATCACCTGCATCATGATATTGCAAATGGATTCAGCTTTTGTGGTCACATCGTTCACTGCATTTTGACCCCAGCACTGACAAATGATGCCCAATAGAGACAACTTCAAATGCTGACGCGATCCTTCATTTTCCATGTGGTGAACTCCATCCATGGCAGGCCCTCCGCTCGAATCACAGAGCAGAAAAAAATGATCCATCGTGTAGGCCGGCGTCTTCTTGCTTGTAACGATATTCATGAGCATTTGGGCTGACGCGTCACACCCCAAATCGCCATGCATAAACTCAAACTCGTGCTTTTCAAAAACCTCGTGGAGCTTTTTGTAGATGGGAAGGGGTGGCGCTGGTCCATCCAATTCCAACTCGAAACACCAATCGTCCTGCTCCATGTCGCCACCGTCGGCAAGCAACTGAGTCATTTTAGCCTCGAACGCTTCCCAATCCTTGGGGTCGGTTGAGTTCTTGCCAATCTTGCCGAGTAAATCGGACAATGACAATGACATTGCTGCGCTTTCTCGTTTTTCGATTCTTTCGTTTTATGATGACAACAGTCGCACTGCAGCCACACAAAATCACCGTCTCCAACAATTCACAATTACTCCGAGTATTGAGTATTAGTTTTATTATACAGCCTCGTCTCTCTCACAGAGAAGTACACTTCGCCAGTCGAACGTGAATACTCCAAGTGTCCGATACTCCCTTTGCAACGGGTATCGAAAGACACCGTCGTGCAAGTCCACGATGCACGCATCATTCCTCGACAAGCACTCGCCCGAAAACCAAACGGGTCTTGGAGAATATGGTATTTGCTAGGAAGAGGGGACTGCCGACCCAGCGTCTAGCTGGTGTCGAGTCAAAGGCTGTTTACACCCTTGTATCGGGTCTCATCCCTCAATCTGCAGCCTACACCGTTGGCAAGAATATCTTTTCTACGGCGGCCGGAGTGAGAAAGCCCAGGACTTCGTATGCATCTTCGTGTAGTTTTCGCACCAGCAAAAGGGCACAATGAACATTAGTTTAATGTGGTAGTGAGTCCTACCTTCAAAGATCAATCGAATGAAGGGTACATTCTCGCTAATTGGCGAGAAAAACATATTGGTGTTCGATGCATAAGAGCGTTCAAGCGTGCGTATGGCAGGGCGTAGCTTTGTACATGATGTATGATAGAGAGTGTGAAGTATGCACAGTGCAAAAATTACTGAAGTTGATCGCCATCACAAGAGTTCACTTCCAAACTACAAACGGGACAAGCGTGTGTGAGATATCACGATATTGACTGAATAAGAAACGAGCAGCACTGGACGTACCCTTCTTTCGACCGACATGACGGCTCGCACTTGGCTTAGCCGGTCCATGACTTGCTGTAGATGCTGCAGGGATGACACCGTGATTAAGAAAATCAGAGTTGCATGCTCATTGGTTGTGGCGCTTCCAGTCTTGACAATTTCGGAATGTTCCGAGACGATTTCAGAGCAGTCAGCCAACAACAGTTTGCGATCCTGCGCTACAATCACGACCTCGGCCAGGAAGGAGTAGTCGACTTCTTCCAACGGACTGTAGTCAGGCCACTGTAAAGCGACTGGCACGTCTTCAATAACATGGCCATTTTTCTTCTTCATTCGTAAGCTCCAGCTGTCTATCACGTGGTCGATCACGTTCTTCGAGATATGATTGTTTTTGGCGGCGCGAGATTGGTTGATGGCAAGCTGAGCGTGCGGACATCCCACTCGGTGGACAGTTGTAACTGCCGAATCTTGATCCTTCGGACGAGTTCCCACGATCTCATCACCAGCAACTGGAAGACAGTCTTCGCACAAATGTTCACAGTCTGCATACTCGAGCATTCTGCCGTTTCCGTCGGTTTGTGGTGTCAACATATAATCAGATGAAGGGATTGCTATGGTACCATTCATAATGCTGGGAACAGGGAATCCAATCATCGCGTCACCACCATCTTCATCAGCACTGGCCATGGCTGCATGCTTTGCGTCCTGAATACTTTCGTGCACTGCAGCGGCCACGCTGCTGGGCATAAATGTCTGACGACTCTCCTCCTCGTCGATTAAGGTAGACTGAGGGACCAAGAATATTTTGGCAATCACATGATGAAGAAAGGAGCGCTCATGATTCTGTCCAATGTCAACCAGTAGATCATCGATATCTTGATAGCGGCTCTTTCCGGGCAGAAATTCTTCAAGCTCCTCAACGGTGGTAGGCACGGTGAACTTTTCATTCAGATAGCTTGATTTTCGGATTAGAAGACCATGCATCCATAGGTAATCCATGACAAGAATTTTGCCGGCCTCGCGCAAACTCTCCTTTTGCTTTTGCCGAAAATAGGCACGCAGTTTGGATCGTGTCGATCGACTTTTAGCATGCTGCATCCAATCCATCTGTGGCTTGCCTTCTCCCGTCAGAATGGAAACGACATCACCATTGCGCAACACATACGAGAACGGAACAGGCTTTCCGTTAATTTCAACACCATGCATGTTTAGACCAATCTCGGTATGAATCTGAAAAGCAGCATCAATGGCAGTCGCCCCCCGTGCAAGGTTTAGAATCTTGCCGTTGCGCAGAAAGACGAAGACGCGCTTGCCCAGCAGTTCGTTACGCACGGAGTCAACGAAATCACGCGAATTGATTCTGTCATTTTGCCACTCCTTGATGCTCGAGAGCCATGGTGTGTTGAACAAGTCTCCACCACTCATTCGTATGTTGCGTCGTTTCTCATCGACGTAGGCCCAATGTGAAGCCATTCCGTACTCAGCGACCTGGTGCATGTGCTTCGTTCGAATCTGCACCTCAATTGTTTGTCCGTTCAACATTAATGCCGTGTGAAGACTTTGATAACCATTCGGTTTAGGAAAGGAGATGTAGTCCTTAACTCGCGTCGGCACAGGTTGAAAGCCAGGAAGATGCTGAACGAGCCCTAACACATGATAGCATAACCAGACAGCGCGGTCAGCAGGAGGATCTTCGTCATCGTCGCTTCCTTCTTGGGGGGTAATGATGACTCTTAGGGCGACCACATCCACAATATGATCGAGATTGCGTTCAGCTTTTGTCTCCATCTTGTACCACAATGAGTAGATCTCCTTGGTTCGCCCACACACCTCGACATCCTTAGCTTGTTCTTTCAGCGTGCGATCGCTGCTGAGTGTCTGACGCAGAATCTCTTGGGAAATGTCGAGCGTTTCTTGATATTTCGTTTGATGCTGACGAAGTCGTCGGTTCAGTCGCTTGTATTCTTGCGGATAGAGGTACATGAAGGCAGTATCCTCCAGCTCCGACTTGAATTGCCAGATCCCCATTCTGTGCGCAAGAGGTGCAAAGATATCCAACGTTTCCCGTGAAATCTTGATTTGCTTCTCCGGTTTCATGTGGCGCAGCGTCCGCATGTTGTGAAGACGATCCGCAAGCTTGACAATGATAATTCGGTAGTCATCCGTCATGGCAATAAACATTTGCCGCAGATTCTCCGCCTGTTCGTCGGCGTAGTCATTGAATGCAAGCTTGGGGAGTTTTGAAACCTTTGTTTCGCCCTCAACAATTGATCGTACAACTTGCCCAAACATGTCTTCGACTTGATAAAACGTCAAATCCGTATCTTCCACAGTATCATGTAGAAGGCCCGCCATGACAGTTTCAGAATCCATCTTGAGACCGGACAGAAGCAATGCTACCTCCAAAGGATGAATAATAAAGGGCTCTCCACTCTTGCGCATTTGACCACGGTGAGCTCGATAAGCGACCCTCAGAGCATCATAGACTTTGGCTACATGTTCCGTACCAAGGTATCCTACCGTGGGCAGCAACTGAGACCAATATCTCTCCACCTGATCTGTGTCGTAGTTCGACATGTCTTTGAGATCTTGATAGAATTGATACAGATCGCAAGGTTCCTTGCTTTGGAGAAATTCTTCGGACATTATAGAAGTCCACTGATTCATTTCAGGTGCTGCAGTGTCCTCTTTCCCGTTCTCCCCGTTAAGAGCATGAAAGCTGTTCTCAATCACAGCCGAGTCTCTCTTGAGCGCAACCGCCTGCTTCATGGAGCGTTCCGCTTTACCATTCGCTTTACCATTATTTTCACCGTTAACATAGTGAACACCATTCTTGTTGACTTTTCCATTCTTGCTCTTACCGTTCAGGCTGCGCGAGCTGCTCTTCATCGCGGCAGCAGAGTCACCATTGATTTGCTCATCAATTTCATTTGTAGCGAATGATTCTTCTTGATCTCTCATCACCACCGACATTCTCCCCTGCGGGGTCGACACAAACGACGAGGCATGAAGCCTGCAAAGGATGAAAATCGAAAGCAGAATTTTCACACTCATTGTATTATAGAAGTTGGCAGCAAACGACGGAAAAACAAATCTTTGAAGCAATCGCTGATTCGGTCCAGCAACTTCCGCAATCTTTACACAATAATCTGTCTTATTCTTTCAATGAGGTGTGGAGGGGGAAGCGAAGTGATAGCTCTTGTGCCCAATAGTCAATAGTCGAAATCCTTGAAGCGCAGAATGATGGATGCAGAATAAGTGTCTGAGTTTTTGCGGAGGTTGTCGGATTCTCACGAATTCGTTCTTACTCCTCAGACATACAGATAAGAGTCTGGATAAGTCAAAATTGTGGTGTAAGTTGGGGTACAAGAATGCTTAGGGGTAAAGGCGAGGGTTATCCTAAGTGATGTCAACCTATTAGAGAAAAAGATGACGGTTTGTGTTTCTTGAATACACGGTAGGACGTACTATAGATAGACACCGTGTGACGTCAAAGAAATGAACGACAAAAAGTGATCGGCGGACTGATGCTTTGATGTGTGAGGGGCTTGTCAATCGTCATGCGCAACAGAAGAAGAATGGTTGACGACGAAGCAAACAAAAGAGCAATATAATAGAGTTTGAAGGAGTCGAGTAGTCAACGCAACGGCGCAGATGCCAAATGTACCAGCTGTCAATTACCTGCTTGGATGGAGGGGCAGTTGAAATGATGAGAAATTCTGACATCGGACTAACCGAGTGGCGTGTGTGCGTTGCAGTTGTTCAGTGCCTTTTGACGTCTGTCGAGATCGTTTGTCTGACACGCATTGCGTTTTGGTTTTCGTTGTTTTTCTTATGTCTTTTTCGATACTGTTGTCCGAAAGTATCGTAAGCCAAGTATTGCGGTAAATAGACGTTAACTCACCCTCACAGTTGTCTCAGTGACCGTTCGGGAATGCCTTCTCTTCGCCAGTAAGTCGCTCGTGCCGTTCCTAATCAAACCTTCGTGTCTATATGTCTTAATGAAATGGCGAATTTCCGGCTCACATTTCTGAGTCCTTTTGGGTGCACGTTGTCGCCAAACACCCTATTTGTTGCACATTGACATTCTCCTTGCACTGCCAATACGACTCGAGACCACGCTACTATCAGCGTTTCGTACGACCACTTTTCAGCATTGAAATCATGAATAGGAGTAAAAGTAATCATTCAGCAAGGAAGAGCAAACGCTCAGCTCGGAAAGAGTCGAAAGGATCAAGTCGAAAGGACAAAGGCAAGCTCAGGTCAAGTCTTGATCGTCCAGCATTACAATCTCTAAGTATTGGAGGCAGCACTCCAACATCATCCAGAGGAAGAGACGTATCCAAGGTCATGGACTCAATGCGTGGCTATTCTGCGGTTGCGGACAATCCCTTCTTTGAAGACGAATCAGAATTCGAATTGATGCACATCAAGATTACAGTGTTTGGTTTGTCGGGAATCTTGGTGGATCACAAAAAGGGTGGTGGCCCCCATGCACCAGATTTCAGCAAGAACTTGTCGTCTGGGTCATCACTTTCATCCATTGATGGAAGTTACATGGTCGATGCAGCTTTTGCTGCGGACCAAGAGAATACAACACCCGTATACGCTGTGGTCACGCACAACCGGAACGTCGGAAACAACGCCACATCCATCTCCAGCCATTTGCCCAGTATGCCTTTTGCGCAACCTATTTCTACCTTTGGGAACGTCAATCGGCACCTTGCTTCATGGCCGGCACAGAACAGCTCACTGCTCCTGCAAGACCACGACGACGATTGCAGCTTGATGGATCAATCGTCCTTTATTATGCAACGCGTGATGATGAAAGAACCGTATGATCGTGAACGCCATCATTCCAGAGCAGATGTTCCTGGGTTTGTTCATGAAACCGTTGACCTGGCCATAAACCTCAAGCGTGGCAGCGAAATGATTCCATTGGGTCTTTCAAGTCTCGTTATTTCGGGAGATGAAGAAGGTCCGCTAAAGATGAATCTTCCGGCGAAAGCGATACGATTCAAAGGCAAGAAGATGGTCATTGGAAACATGGATGTGGCATCAGGGTCAACAGACACCAAAAAGGGTAGAAGAAGGATGTTCTCCAAGTCGGTCGAAAATGTGAGCTTCCCTGGCGACAGGTCAAAGGAGTACTGTCTGGAAGAAAATGCAACTTTGAAGATTGCTTTGCAGGTCATCCCACACAGCTCAATCAAGCAGACAGAGGCTTCCAAGATTCGAGAAGCTCACAAAGAACGAAGACGTCGAGAGAGACGCATGAGAGCGGAGCACAGGGACGACGTTTACCGCCAAGCAGTCCTTGAAAAACTCAATCGTATGAATGTGATGACACCACGCACAGCAGACAATACAAGCAATACCACAGCCACCACCACGACCACCAATCAGGGCAACAAAAACAACCCATTGAGTGGTTTTGGTATGTGCTCTCACATGCTGTGCGTTGGTACGGCTGGCACGTCGTCAGTTGCAAAAGATGGAAAGGGCACAGGTGATTACGAGATGGACAACGATAATGTCCAAAATTATCTTCGTGAGCATGGTGTCTCGTTTGAATCATCCGTTTTGAGCTCCGTGTCAGAGTCTGAATCCGAGAGCGAATCAGAAGATGAAGACGCCAGGCCCTCTCTTTTGGATACTCAAATTGTGGTTCGCAAGCGTACACCGATTCCAACGGTTGAGAGTTCCTCCACCAAAGCCAGCTTCTGAATATACACTACGGCAATCTCGTAGACGAGGACACACGCGTGCAATACGCGACTTTCCAATAAAGTATACTACCGGCAATTCTTCAGATTATGGTTCTGAGGAAGAGCATCCAACAACGACGAAGCGACCGATAGGGAAGCTATGCTACTCGGAGCTTTCGTACGCAATATTCATAATATTTAGTTTGTAACAGAAGGGTACATTACGTAAGACAATGAATACCTATACGCATCTATTTATGCAAAGATCCACCACAGCAATTCGTGCTCCAACCAGCGAGGAGCTTCTTGAGACAGGTCCATGTCTTGTTTGTGTTTCGATTGGACACCAAAGAGGCAATAGAGTGAGACTCACTCACTCTGTTTCGTGGTCTACCTGCCCTCTCTCCGTATTCCAGCATCGTTGAATGTCGTGTAAGGCGAGTGAGTCGGCCGAATGGAGATAGGAAGCCCAGCGCAGCATGTTGCCGTGCAAAGCAGGCCTTTTGCACCAGCCACTACACATATACACGAGACACCCACAACACCCTTTTGCTAGTAGACCCAGATCACTTTATCTCGTGTCTTTTGGCAAGATATTTGGCTCGTGGCACTGCACAATGTAGTCAAGATACTTACAACCCAGTCATCCGGTCTCACTCGATCCTTCTGTATTCAAGAAAGCCATTGACCCATGTTGTGCTTTGTGGATGTCCTCTTTCAGTAGTAGGGTCGTAAAAAGAGAAACCTACTCGCTCTGCTGCCGCTGCGTCCGGTCAATCTTATCATATCCAAACTCTTCAAAGTCCTTGGCGTAGATCAATTCAATGAGATCCAATACAGTACTGTTCAATTCCGCAACTCCAATTTGTTTTTGATAGTTGCGTCCCATTGCCTTCTTTGCTTTGTGGGGTGGCAAGACAATGGTGTCGAGTTGATACTCTGCCATGAGTGCGGGAAAATCCTCCGCGAGCGTCTCGTACTTCAAAACGTGATGAATAACTTGTTGGGGGGCATCATCATCATTATCGCCGGATTTCTTCACATTGTATACGAAATCATACTGTGGAATCAAGTGACCTGACAAGAAAAAGTACTTCTTGTCGCCACGTTTGGACTGCGCGTGTTCCGTCAATTGAGTCGTGAGCCATTTGTTCATGACGGCTGGTGTATTGCGCAATGTATCATTCCATCTCGCCATGTACTTGATGGCATAGTGATATTCACTCACGACGCGATCATAGACATTGCGGACAATGCAAAAGAGTTTCGCATTCTCATAAGGATTGGCGGGCCAATTCTGTTCCGTATTGTTGAAAAAATACGACGGCGGGACATGCCACCAAGGACAGGTGTGCAGTTGAGGTTGCCAATCTCGAATGGGAACATTGCCTGGACAGAGTGTTTCACCGTGCGACAGGGCAAAGGCATTCTGAGGAGGTGAAAAGTGACAAATGGTCCAACTGATTCCCACGCGTGCGGCGGTGGATTCAATCGTTGTACCGGCCGTTTTGGGAATGTGCACAAACTCCAAACGACCTGGTGCGTACTCAAACGTGTCGGCCTTTGGCGTTTCCTTCCCAGACTTGGGTTTCCAATCCTCGGGATACGAAAGATTGTATTCGTGCATGAGTTTGTCAATCGGGCTCGTCCAAGCCTTGGGAGGAGCCTTTTTCTTTGGCTCTGACTTCTTGCTCTGTTTGGAGACATCCTTTCTCGTTTTGGCTTCTTTCGTCGCCTGTTTCATGAAATCCATATCACCTTCTTTCTTCGCAACTACTACTTTCCCTCCTTCCCTCACAAGACGTGCATTGCGCTGAAAGATCTCACCTGGTATTAGTCGCGACATGACATCATATCCCCATTCAAGAAAGTCCTGTTCGTACACCATTTCAATCATTTTGATATTTGCTTCGGTTAGGTTGTAGACTCCCAATTTCTTGTCATGACTAACTCGAACTTGTTTCTCGGGCAGCCGTACGGACAATTCGTACAGTTCCATCAAGGCATTGAATTCTGCGGTTAGGTTTTCAAATCGCAGTACATGATGCATCACTTTCGTGTGACCCTCGTAGACAAAGTCGTATTGAGGAATGTAATGACCAGCATTGTAATAATACCCGCGACTACCCGTACGATTTCGGGATAAATCAGCCTTTAATGAATCGGAATGCACAAATTTCATAGCATAGGTAATCCATTCATTGAATGTCTTGACATTGTTGACTTCTTCCGAGGAATGGTTGTGTAGATACGTTCCCTCATAATAGTATTCGGAAATGAGACGATCGTACGCATTGCGTACGACGCCAAAGAGGTCCGCACCTCCATAGGGATTGTTCGAACCGTGCCACCTGTGTTCGTACGCTATATACTGCGGTGGCAAGTGCCACCAGGGGACGGCATGAATCTTGCCAAACTTGTGGCTGGGCCAGAAATACTGTAAAGGAGTCTCGGGGCAAATGGTTTCACCTCCAGAAATGATGGGGACATTGCGAGGATTGGCAAAGTGACAAATGCTCCAGGTAATATTGTGTCGAGCAGCTTCAGATTCAATCGCCGTTCCTCCCGTTTTGGGAATGTGTACAAACTCTAAACGACGACGACCACGGGTGGTTGTTGATACAGGTGGCTGAAAGCTGTCTTCATTCTTTTCAAACAGCACACCAGCACCACATTGATGCATGCGAGCTCCTTGTGCAATTGCAAGAACGACAGCAACACCAATAATTACTAGTAGAAGCAATTGAGACCGACTACCATGATGTGGTTGTTTGGTTTTGTTGCCAGCGGCAACCATAATCAAGTAGAGAGAGAATGATGGACCTTTGAACTTATTGGATGTCTCCTGTCATTTTTATTTTCGAATTTGTTTGTTTGAGAGTTTGTTGGGTGCGCGCACGACACTACGGACCAACGGCCCTGCGTATCGCTGTAAGACGGAGTTGCCTCTCCAAACTCATCTAGTCTCCATGGAGTACTAAACTATACTATAAGTACTACGACCCATGTTTCGCTCTTATTGACTTATAATAGTCGTTCTTAGTAGTAGTGAGATGATGATATCTAGTAGTACTGAATTGGTTCTCCCTGTGTGCACCCTACCTGCCACCGGGACGCCCAGGTGTTCCAGGACGACCATATCCTCCTCTCTGCTGTGCCGCCGACGCTGGTTTAAGAATTTGAAACGAACACATTAGAGTATCATCCACCGTCATCATGGCTCCAGCATTGTCAAATTCACCACAATAATTGGGTGCCGAAAAGACAGTTACTAGTTCACGGCCCGCAAAAAATTCGTAGCCATCCTCCACCACTTGGTGAGCTCGGACTACTAGATCCAAATCATGTCGACGAAGGAACTGACGAACCACGTCTCCTCCAAAGGTGAATGATACACCACGATCATTTTCTCCCCAGCCCTGTTGATTAAACAATGTTAGTACAACATGAGTAGAGACAACAGTCACCACCACAACCGTCATCAATCAACTCACAGTAATGGATGGATCTGGATCTGCCCAAAGAATGTCGCACAACAATCCAGTATCCGGCACATCGCAAGGACGTTGAATGTTAGCAATCTGCTCCATCTGACTCAATTCTGGACTAAGTCCACCGTGCATACAAATAATCTTGTCGTCAATCACAGCACAGCAGGGAAGGCAGTTGAAGGTATTGCAGAATTGCTTCCACATTTTCACCGAAAAGCGACGACGACACTCATCGTAGAATCCGTAGATTCGATTGATACCGGCGCATTCGTGATTGCCGCGCAAGAGAAAGAAATTCTCAGGGTATTTAATCTTGTAGGCAAAGAGAAGGCAGACTACTTCCAGTGATTGCTTGCCGCGATCAACATAATCACCAAGGAACAGATAATTAGCCTGACGACAAGTAGCAGGTGAGGGGAGACAAGGGGTTGGTTAGATACAAGCGTGAGCCATCAAGTACAATCGGTAGCTATCGTGAAACCAGGTCATTGGTGGAACATGAAGCCAATTGGACGTCTGCTCCGAGCAGCGCAGTGTTCACTCACTTCTGGTGGAAAGCCTCCGTATTCAAACAATCGTAGCAAATCGGTGTATTGCCCATGCACATCACCACAAATTTTGATGGGGGCACCCAGTTCCAACAACATGGGTTGGCTCATAAAGACTTCTCTCGCCTGGTTGCACAACTGTGTAGCGTCTTGCACAGAAATTTCAACGGGAGTCCCAGGCTTCTTATTGCGCGCTTGCAATAGCTGGTCAATCATTCCATCTATCCATGATTCATCTTGTTGGCCCTGTCGCATCATCTTGAGAATGTTGTGGGGGGGGAGCTGTTGTTAATGTAATTGAACAAAAAACTGGTGGTACAGAATGGGAAAATTATTGCGAGCGAGGGGTTGCTTTTCAAAATGCTGTGTGGGAGAAAAACTGTTCTAGTACGGCAGACAGACGTTGGACGAAAAAGTCGCAGCAACAACCACGGAGGCAATGAGATGAACGAAAAAGGTGAGCCAATTGTCGTACACAAGGCGAGCATTTTCACCCATATTCACTCATCAACAACCCCATTAACCATTGATGATAACAATGACGAAAACGACAATAACACACCTTTCCACAATCAAATGAATCAGCCACAATGCCCCAACCGTTTCAACGCAACGGGGGGTGGGCGCTTTGTTGCGGTGGCGAACTGTGCTACACCCAAGGGAGTTGGCCGGCCATACGGGTTCCAACCTACGCGAAGACTCAAGAACACCCCCCAGCGTTCGATGAAGGCGTTTTTGGCGGCTGTGCGTGGCAATTTTGGTAGTCGCCAATGACTCCCAAGGATGGCCAGACGGTGGTGTCGGAAGTTTGACGGCGACTAGACTATTTGATATTATTTGATTGGCTGAGAACTTCGCGCAGTCGAGACCAGATTTGGATTGGGAACCTTTGTTCGAGGATAAAGCCAGACGTGTATTTTTGAAAATTAAAAATATGTAGTCCATTTGTCCGTTTGAATGTATTTTCCGTGTCCAGCCTTTTTGTACCATGAGTGGAAAGTTGAAGTACGTCTTTCACGTGTCAAAAATTGCCGATCTTTCTCATTCAATTCGATCGAGAGAAGCCACTACCTCTACACCATGATGTTTCAAGTCATTCGGCTCCTTTCTCTCCTTGTGGCGACAAGCGCCTTTGCCATACACCAACAATCATCGTTTCGTCCATCTACACGATTGGCGGCTTCGAAAGAATTGACACTCTTTTCACCTTGCAAAATCAATCTCTTTTTACGCATCATTCGAAAACGTGAGGATGGATTTCATGATTTGGCGTCTCTCTTTCAAGCCGTTGGGTTTGGTGATACATTGAAACTAGAAGTATTAGAGGATGGAGAAGCTGATGAATTCACCTGCAACATGGAGGGTGTTCCGACGGATCAAACGAATCTAGTCCTACGCGCCTTGACGTTGATGCGAGAAAAGACCGGGGTTGACACCTACTTCAAGACAGATTTGTTCAAGGAATGTCCTGCCCAAGCTGGTCTTGGCGGTGGATCTGCCAATGCCGCAACCGCCATGTTTGGGGCCAACGAATTGATGGGGAATCCTGCCAGTGTAGATGAGGTGCGTTCTCTTATATATGATGAGGTTGCATTAGTAGTGGAACCATAATCATGCATCCCTGTCCCCGTCACTCACCTCCCTTTTTCTTCTTCGTTTCCTCTCCTTATAGCTCGTGGAATGGTCGGCAGCCTTGGGGTCTGATATTACCTTCTTCTTGTCACGAGGAACGGCGTATTGTACAGGACGTGGTGAGATTTTGACACCGGTCGATCCGCCGTTGCCATCTGGAACCAAACTTGTCATTTGCAAACCCAACGTGGGTCTCTCAACGCCCACAGTGTTCAAGTCCTTGGATTACGATGGCTTGAGTGACAAGGATCCTGAAGATTTGTTGAATGATTTCACGAGTCAAGGGAATGTGGAAAGCGTGGATGGAGCATCGTACATTAATGATTTGGAACCACCTGCGTTTGCCAACTTGCCGGAATTGAAACAGTTGAAGGAAGATCTGGAGAAGGTGAAGGGTTTTCAACATGTTATGATGTCAGGATCCGGTACCAGTATCTTTTGCATAGGCAATCCAGAAGATCGTGAGGCCTTTGAGAAGAAATTTGGAACAAGAGAGGATTTGCAAGTCTTCTTTGCCGAGTTTATCAATCGACCGGAGGGAGAATGGTATGAACGACCATGATAGACGTCCAGTACTACAGTCACATGATGATACTAGATCTCTCCGCCTTAAGAGTCTACTAGTGGGATGTGAGATTGATTCTCGTTTTTGCATAACTGTAACTGATTGAGTTTCGGTCCCCAGCTCTCCTTCTCTGCAGGCAAGACGCCCACAAGGATGCATGTGGGGATTTCAGCCCTGCGCTCTATCTAGTAGAGAGCGCCTCCAGAGAGAGAAGAACACGACGGCCGCGGAGCTTGGAGAGGTACTGTACATGGCTCTATGATACTGCCTGGCCTGGCCTCTGTCTGATCTCTATGATTGATCTGTCTGTCTGTCTGCGCCGCTTGCCTTGCTTGTCTGTCTGTAAATTATTCGAGTGTTTCGGTACGTCGTACCGATACCTCCCGCGCCGACTTTTGATCGCTGCTCCTCCCGTGGTCGCACTTTGAACTTGCTGTTTCTTCGTTGACGTTGCTGAACTCGATGCCACCAAAGAGGCGTGAGCTGTTTGCATCTTTACTGTTCCTCTTCTTGATCTGGCATTCCTGGTCTGGACACAATCAAGAACCGCAAACATCGAATAACAGCCTTCGAAACACAGCAGAGACATCAGCAGCGACATCACAAGTCACTCCCGAAGAAGCTCAACACAGAAACACCATGGGAAACAAGAACTCTACTCCGAAACCAAAGGACTACATTAAGACCAACGACCTTCAAGTCTTTGATCTCAAAAAGAGAAAGCCTGGATGTACTGGAATGTTTTGGCGTCCTGATCCAAACAAGAATTTGAAGCTTCAAAACAACAATAACTGGCCACGTGATGGGGCAACGCTCAAGGGTGAAGTCCGCACGATCAATGGCCGACAGTGGTTGGCCGCGACGCATGTCAAGCAAGCCAATAGTGAGTGGGTGGAGGCACCGTATGGAGCGCACATGCCGTTTGAATACGACAATCATTACTACCTTGAAAAGACTGTTGAGTAGATGTGGAACGATGTAGGAACAGAGAATAAGGATAAGATGCACATTTTTGCAACGTTGTTGTTCGAACAATCGCTACGATTCGCTCAACTTGCAGCGCATGTGACCAAGTTTATTTATTGTCGGGGTAACCGCAGTTAAAGTGTTGGATTTGACTCGCACCTCCGAGCAAGCTATGCTACATAGAACTCCTGAGTATAAACTAGTGACAACCGCTCGTGCAGTGTCCTCACGATCCAACGCGCTTCAACCATCACGCGGCACCTCACGCTGTAACACAACTTCGTTTGTTCCGATGAAAAGTTCTGTAGTTCCGTTGTCAAAGAAAGCGAGGACAGCTTAGAGATCTTCTTAATGTTGATGGATGACGAGCATTATCATCATCATACGTAAGGGCTGATACGAGTGACTTGGTTTCAGTTTGGAACTTCGAACGCCACCTCGCTTGCCTACTTCTCGAGGGATGCTGTTATGAGCCGTGTCGAGACATCTCTTAGACTTATAATACTACTATAAAACGAAGCTACATGATAGCCTTTGACAGGTCGGTCGAGCTGCAAAATCATGTGTGGTTTCACGACGAGATCCTCGCTCCCTTTCAATGCGGCCGAAGATGAAAAGCCTGCGGTCCACCCCAAAATATAGCAGCACCAGAATACTTGATACTGTTCTTCAGCTCGATGGCCAACGCGATGTGTGGGTAAAGGAAAACCATGTCTCCAACGATACCGATGATGTTCGCAGTACTAACGATATTGAGAATAAAGGTAGCACAGTACCACATGCTAGTCATACAGACGGCCCACAAGTTTTGTCTGCGAACACCATAGATCCCAAGAGAATAGAACAACAACGAAACAACTCCAATCGCAATTACAGCGGTCTGAGAGGTGATTTCTGCCTGATGCGCGACGATGTTGTTGTTGTTGTTGTTGTTTGCATCCGTGCTAGTAGTACTATTGTTCTTGGCGATGCCGACTGCAGCCACAATCATGAGGATGATGGTGAGAACAAGATTGATGATATTGATCACAATCACTGCTCCGTGACGAGTGTCACACCCAAAGAGAGAATGGCCAAGATGACTCGCCTTGTAGTAGTTCTTCCTGATGTTGTAGTCTCCCTTCTCAACGTCGGCAAGATCTCCAGAAGAGGTACTACATGTCTTGGTAGTGGTTGAGCCTGATGATGCTGGAGCAATCTCTTGTGATTCAAAAGTCATGGTGATGGACAGCTAGCTGTTCAGTTGGTTGAAAAGATTGTGCTTGAATAAATTGAAGGTCATAACTTCGCGCCAAAAAAAAGGCAACCCTGCGAAATAAAGACCAATCCCAAGCGTTCCTAATAGTGGTCAACATTCTCGTTCACATATTAAGGTGTTAGTTCACGAAAATCACCTTTTCAAGAATGTTGATGCTGAGGAGTGCGCGCGAACCGCCAAGTGGTTCTGGAAAGACTCGACGAGAAGCCTGCTCCAGCAACTACCTACAGTCTATCGTGAACACGAGCAACATCATGTATTATGGAGAATGGGAGACTAGCAAAACAACAACA
The DNA here is from genome assembly GCA_032274145.1 of Herpochondria borealis. Lineage (NCBI taxonomy): Eukaryota > Rhodophyta > Florideophyceae > Ceramiales > Ceramiaceae > Herpochondria > Herpochondria borealis. The sequence goes on along the minus strand of JAVCKV010011831.1, from coordinate 8,219 downwards.
ACAACCTGTGCCGCGAAGCAGAGGCTCCAAAAGAACAATGGTTCGAAAAAGAATACTATGCTTTCTACAATGATGGAAGAATCCAAGGTTACAATTGATGATATGGAAACAAGTACTGTATTCCAGAAGCGCTGTGCTCTGGGATACAACAGTTAGTTCCACTTGTGTGAGAGTGAGTCGAGTCTCTAGCACAACAAACACAGCACACACACATCCACACCCAATCTCTCAAAGTCCTGTAGCTGCAATACCAACTAAACGCTTGACGAAATCGTACAGAATGAGTTGCATTGTGACAATGAGACCAACATGTAGGAATCGCGATTTAGTGCCCACAAAGAAACCTTTCCAGCCCCAATCACCCTTGACAATGTCTTGAATAAACTGACGTGTGCGGCGCTTGCCTTCATGTGCATTTACCAAACTCAGCAACATGTCACCTGGTTGACTACAAATGGTGGCCACGACAGATGTCAAGAGTGCACACGAAAAGGGAACATATATTTTGGTGCTGGCCTTGACCGCCATGCCCGATGCCAGTATTAGACCGTAGCTTGCCTTTGTCAGAACGTCAAAAAAGACATTCTTGGATATTGTGTACGGCACTTGTTTGCACAACATGGCAGTGTTGCCCTTGGTCAAGGCTTCAAAGCCTTCTCTCTTGAGCATTTTGTAGGCAGCCTTGATCCATCCACCTCGACCAATCTCGGGTTCTGCCACCAATCGGATGCGAATGGCCTCCATGGGGCACAACACGAGGGAGGCTGCGACTCCTGATATCGCGCCGCAAATGACAAACGAGAGTAGCTGAGATTGTATGAAAGCAAGTGATGTCAAATGCGCCATTCGTATCATAAACTGTTGCACTCTGGGTTTCATAATCTCATAAATTCCAAACTTGACGGAGCCTTCCAGAAAGTAGCCAACGGTAGTTGGACCTAGTCCTGATAGCAGCGTCTTGACGCCTTCCTTCTCGATAATCGAAGACGTTGCTTTCGTGAAACTCAAGTTCACCAAGTCGGGGTCGACTTGCTTTCTGGTCTACATATATTATATTCACATGAGGTGGGGTGGATGGTGAGCATCAAGTAGTATTGTGAGAGCGTTGAGATAGCGCCAAGTCTTCTCTGTTGTCTCTGCCTCCATGACTGCAACCACACCATGATTATCACCTATTACGATAACATCACGAACACACGTACCTTGACCACATCGATGGGTGTCGCAATGGTATGCGAAACAGCTGCACAGATCCCACCCGCCAGATAGAAACGCCATCCTGCCGAGAGAAACATTTCCGCAAACGTCACGACCAAAGCTGCGCATGAAAAGCCAACCACTACTTGGTCTAATCCTGTAATATGATCATGACCGACCGGTTCCGTGTGCTGCAACGATGATAGATAGGATTGAGCAAAGGCGTTGCTGTTGGTAACGATTGGTGGAGTCTTTTGCTCTTCTGTTTCGTCTGTTTCGTTGCTTGGATTGGCAGATGACGACGACGATGACTGCAGTCGATGCGAAGCATGTCGTCTAGCAGTCCTGTGACTCAGCGGAGTTGCTGATGGTAGTGAGAATGGGGCAACATATTGACACAGCAGCAGTGTGCACACTAATTGAATCACCAGACGACAGTTCATTGTCTTCTCTCTATTCTTTCTTTGTCGGTCTTAGAGCACTAGAGTAGGTCGTTGACGCGTCTAGACGTATAACGTTAGTTGACATGTAACAGTCAGTGCAGAGCAGAGGTGTGGTTTGGTGCAGGGACACATCGTTGCTCTCTCCTGACACCACGTCAAAATTTGAGATATCTTTGACTTCAACGCACGCAGATACTGCGTAGCAGTATAGTAATGTACAGTAACGGTAGGTGACTGACGTACCACCTTTTGTTCCGCGCCAGCTTCAAGTTTTGGTATCATTTTTGTAGAACTGACACCCTTCTTTGTCTCTTTTGTGCATCGTCGGCATCAGACATCACATTATAATTCTTTCATCTTCCTTCGCAACAAGACCACGCGCGTGTAGAAAGAAAGAACAACCATGAGGTCTCTTCTCCTCTGCTCCGTAGTTGCAGCCCTATCATTGGGGCAAGTGACCCCGTTCCAGCCCAAGCGCAGTTTGATCAAACCCAAGCACAAGATCAAGAAGTCGTCTCCAGTCTTGGATAGCATCCCTCGTGGAGGAGGTGGCAAATTGGTGGGCGATGCTCTCGGGGGTTTGAAGGACTACATGGGAGGCGCCAAGGCTGACACTCTCCTGCTGCTCTTGACAACGGCTCTGAATACCCCCGTCTGTAAGGCACTCAAGACCTCTCCCATTCTTGGATTCTTGGCGATGGGAATCCTCTTTGGCCCCAATGGTCGAGGCCTGATCAAGGATGTTCACACCACGGAAATGCTTGCCGATATCGGTATTGTCTTCTTTCTCTTTGAAATGGGTATTCATCTCAGTATCAACACGCTCATGAGCATGCGATCAACTGTCTTTGGGTTGGGAGGGAGTCAATTTGGCATTACGGCACTGCTTGTCGGACTCATTTCCAAATTTGGGTTTGGCTTGTCCACCGAGGCTGCCATCATTCTTGGGGGTGGTCTCGCTCTATCCAGTTCTGCCTTTGTCTTGCAGCTCCTCAAAGACAAGGATCAGCTCGGCACCGAGTACGGCAAATCCTCGTTTGGAGTCTTGCTCCTCCAAGACCTCATGGTGGTGCCACTCTTGGTGATTACCCCCATTCTAGCAGGTGGTGATACCGGCATTGGTGCAGCACTCGCCTCTGCCGGTGTCCAGATTCTCATGGCACTCTCCATCATTGCCATGATTGGAAAATTCGTCATGGGACCCGCCGTGGACAAGGTCGTGGGTGCCGACTCGCAAGAGGCACTGGTGGGACTTGTCCTTCTCACAGTCTTGGGCATGTCGTTCCTCACGGAAGGTTTGGGATTGAGCAATACGCTGGGCGCCTTTTTGGCAGGCGTCCTTCTCGCCGAGAACCCTCATGTCCATGATATCGAGCGAGAGGCGTCGCCCATTCGAGGAATTCTGGTGGGTCTCTTCTTCTTTACGGTTGGGTTTGAAATTGATCTCGGCTTTATTGCGAGCAATGCCGGAATCATTGCAGGGCTTGTGAGCGGTATCCTGGCTCTCAAGACGGTCATTGCCATGTCGGTGGCCAAGGCATATGGTTTGGACGATGCCACTTCGAAACGTGTGGGGTTGGTTCTTTCGCAGGGTGGAGAATTTGCCTTTGTGGCGTTCCGTTCGGCGCGTGGCTATGGTATTCTGTCCAAGGAACTCACCAAACTAATGCTTACTGTTGTCAGTTTGACAATGGCAGTGACACCATTCTTGGAAGACTATGGTGCATCGCTCATGGCCAAGGCAGGAAAGGCTGACTAGAGAGTCAGTCAGTCAGTCAGTCAGTCTGGCACGGGTCTAGTCTGCGCAACGGAATGCTTTTAAAAATCAAATACATTATTACTCAGCCAACTCTCCTTGACAATGGCTTTGGACACAGTAGTAGGAGAGGTAAACTCCACAACCTCGGCGTAGAGCTATCATAGAGAGCAAAATGTCTAGAATCTTGTCGTCGACGTCGTGCGATACCAATCAGCCGAAAGTCACTCGTTCCCTAGAGTACTTTCACAGCAGCTTGACTGGTAAGCATGGCTGCGATCTTGCTGGGACATGCACGAAGCTCATAGGATGCTCCATTGTGGATAGCTAGCTGGTCAACAAGCAGAGTGCTTCCACTAATGGGTCCATGTACTCTCTAGCCACAGAACAAGCACCCAACTCCAGCCAGCCACCACATATGTATCAAAGCCAAAGCGTTATTCTGCCTGGAGCTATACTATCATTCTTTCGTCGGCAAGTCGGTTAGGAGGGACTAGAGTGTTGAGCGTCGGTTACGTATTATGCACGTGCTTTCGTCCCCGAACCGACCCACGCAAGTCTCTCGAGGTGCTCGGAAGGAGAATCAATCGATCTCGTCTGGAAAGAATCGCTCACTCACAAAACACCAACTACAAGGTTACACCACACCATAGTAGTGGTAGCGCTCATAACCGTCTCTCTAGTAGTGAGCGGGGAGAGAAGCGACTAAGATTATGCGCAGCATAGGCACGCGTTCAAGGTCGGTGTTTTAGTTTGATTGATTCTACACGGTTGTACGGGTTCGTGCCGATACTCGACAAGCAAACACCTGGTTGAGACCCGACCTGTCTCTTTTCATACAAGTCGACCAAGCCACTGGATTCTGATCCAATTGTACCCTACATGGGTGCCCTATATGGGTGCTCAAAATTATCAGGAATGCATAGAAGCTAAGCATACTAATAAGAGTTACTTGGATGTCTTTCTAAAGTGCACCACGTTTGGGAGAGTCCGCTGTGTCATGTGGCGTCAAGTACGAACCACACTGGCGCCAGTACGCACCCTCCATACAATAGCCTGTGGAGCTGAGCGCGACCAGCGCACTTCCAGTGACCAGGTCGACCAAGCAAGTGTGCACTCACTCGGGACGCGCGGTAGCGGCGGTGCTTTCTATGGAATACCATTATTTTTCGCTCCAAAGAAGAACAGCATCACCTACCACCGTACCATTCTTGATATCGTGACGAGCACTAGCACTAGGTGCAACGAACTCCACGTTTCGAGCCTTGAGCTGTCACTAGATACCGGGGCTGGCCGGGTTGGCCATACATATCCAGTAGGAGCAGTTGTTGGTTGTTGACAAATCCCTCTTTCTGATGAACTAAACGGAGATACGGCTTTCTCGGAAAAGGGCGGATTCCAATCATTGTCGGCATTGGGCACAGTCAATGCTTGAATCAAAGGGTCGTCATCAATCCCAGGAATTCCCAATCGAAATATGGTATATCCACCCACGTTCCGTGAACGTCCATATTGAATGTGCTTTATCATGGCGGCTGGGTCGAACTTGGAATCTGGGAAGCTCGATGGTTCTTCCAGCCACCCAAGGCCCAAGTGAATACCTTGCAAAACATTGTTCGGATCTAGGAAGATGTTATCTTGGCCAGCAAACGATAAAAAGGAATGCCATGCATCAATGTCATTCTGCATGACAATGGGATCGGCAGTATACTGCATGGGAACGACGTGATCAACATATCCCTTTGTCATCCAGGTAACGGGATCTTGTTGATAACTCATGAATGAAGGACCCAGAAAATAATCGGGATTGCTGGTAGAGTTGAGATTCATTTGATTCACCACACCAGTACCTCCCAAAGTTGCTTCTTCTTGAAAATAGTTGTTGGGATCTGCCACGTACCACTCTTGAAACCATGATGGAACTTCGCCATCCCACGAGGGTGAAGTGCCTCGATAGGTCACGGTTGCGGCATTGAAACTAGTCGAAAGCAACTGCTTGTTTCGTTGATCCGTCACATTACGAATGATCTGAACGGTTTCAGTGACCCCATCAAGCTTGCTTTTCTGTGATTCTTCCCAAGTTGGGTATCGAATGTAATCAATAGCTATTCCATCTAGACATGGATAGTCATCCAATAGCATATCGACCCAGTCAGCTTGAGCTTGGCGTTCATCTGCAAGTTGCAAATCGGCAGGAATAGGCCACGTTCGTTTGTGATTAGAAATCCAACCGAAGACTATGAGATCTTCCTGTTGTTCCTGAACTAGATCGACAAAGGCCAGAAAGGATTCAGCCGTTCCATGGCCATAGTTATTTCCAATCGGCGGAGCTTCGACAAAGACGGTATTGAGTTTCGCTTTTATCGATTTCTCCAACATGATTTGTCGTCCTTCTGGAGTTTGAATGGAATCATGCGCCACCCAATTGGCTCGAAGCTCTGTTCTAGTTGTCATCATGGGTGTTGTGTTGGGGAGAGGGGGGCTAACGGTGGAGGTGCAGCAATGAGAAGGCGGAAAAAACCATGGCAAGAGTCACCAGGGTCACAAAGAATGTATCCGTTAAATTTAATTTTTATTTTGGTTGGAGGGAGGAATGCGAAGATACCGTTTTCTTCAGACAAGAGGATGATATATTGAATCACGGTTGAATCTTGTTTTGGCCATGCGCCTAAGTCCTGCTCTAAATTTGCTACTCCGAACAGGGACTACCAGGTATGAGTGTGCTTTTGCGATGATAATGCACATGCATTGTTCGCTTACAAGAATCATTACCAGCAGAGGCTTGTAATGCTGCCTGAGCATTTGTCTAAATCAACTCTCCTCTCATGACAAGAATTGCTCTTTGCTGGCTGTTCCTTACTGCGCTGTACGTACGGCCATGCAACTTCGTAGGTAGGTCCGTGCCCTTTCTGGCGATCCTTTGCCAAACAGAAGACACTCGCACATTGGCCATGACTTCTCGATTCAGAATACGAGTTGCATGAAAAAACCGAAAATCTAGTTGCGGCGGCAAAAGATGGACTAGTAGAGTCTAGCAGCAAGCCATAGACTAATAACCAGCTTGTTCATTACATGTACTTCACAAACTGTCTTTCGTTTTCGGGGTGTAGCGAGCAAACACTTTGCACACCTTTCCCGACTTGTTCAGCATCATAGTCTCGGCTGCGTCAAGATCGTTGATGCTCTCATAACACAGCACGAAGCTATCCTGGCCAGGGAGAACCTTCAGATTCTGAAACCGCAAATCGGTGTACTTGGTCAGAGCCACAGAGAAGTACTCTCGTAGTTTTTGCTTTCCCTTGATGGTTCCAGAGCCAACTTTCATGACCTTGGACACAAAAGGGGATGTAAACTCCACATCCTCGGCGTAGTGCTCTAGAATCTTGTCGACGTCGTGGTCATTCCAAGCCGAAAACCACTCGTTGCCTAATTTCGCGGCAGCTTGGCATGAGGCTGCTGAATATGTGAGCTTTCCATTTGTGTCGGATTTCAAGTTCGACATTGCACGTTTTCCCAGGGTCAAGGTGGCCGTTTTATCCTGCATTTTGAATTTGTACCGATACCGGTACTGTATGGCTGTCTCCCTTCGCGCCAAAATGGAGGGCCTCAACCAAATATAAGGACCAGCAATGCCATGCACTTGTAACCATCAGAGGTATGTACGTGTTGTTTGCTGATAGGTTTGCTTGTCTTGAGGCGCTATGTTCCATCGCAACAAATTGTCGTGTCAGACTTCTTGATCTAAAGGTGTATTGATCACAGAATGAGAACCCGCATACTTGCGAACCCTTCGTGTCTTTGATTCAACATCTGCACAGAGCAGAGCTTCAATTTGACACAATCTTTCTTCTCGTTTATCTTCACCATGATTACGACCAAGATCACAACGCTCCTTGCTGTGCTTGTCTCTGCCCAGGCCTTTTGCAGTCCAAGAATTGCTCTTCGGCAGCCAACCGCGTTGCTGGGAGCCGTGACCAAGATTGATTACGAAAAGCAAGTGGGAGCTCTGGCATCTATGATGTCCGACGCCAAAGATATCTTGGCTCAAATCAAATTCACCGCTAACGAGCTTCGGCAGATGGAGACTGACGATCCACATCTTGCCGACAACACTGATGGAGCCCTCCGTCTCGCAGTTGGTACGTAAGCTGTTTGAACTTGTGCTATGTGCAGGTCTTGCGCGTTCGTTTCGCATGCAAAATGTTAACAAATGCCTGTCCTTCTTGTTGAAATAGCCGAGGCGAAGGCAGCTTGTGATGCATACGGACCCCATTCTGCAGAGGCAGAACTCGCTTTCTGGGACGTTGACAACGTGGTAGAGCATGAGAGGTTTCCAGCAACTCTACACCCTTCGGTTCGTTATTCTGCAGCGGCAATCAAGGCTCATCATAATTTCAACGCTGTTCTCGATACGCAGTTGCTCCAAGATGCCGTTGACGCGATTGAGAAGCTTGAGACTCTTGATCACTTTGCGCAAGTAGAGCACAAGCGTCTTGATGGGGCAGATCTTTCCCCCTGATGAGAAGTGATCTATGGGCAGGCAGATTTTTCTGTCTACAGAAATACACCTGTGCACTGGATAAATGCGACAAGGAGTGCACGAGGTAGGAAGCGTATAGTAAAGAATCATGCGTCTTGTGCTGCTACTAACTGGTTGATTGAAGTATCTAAATATGCAGTTTACGTGTCTCTACCGCCATCAAATTTGCTGCTCTTCGTCGTCACACTTGTGTTTGTTTGCCGCAACCACAAGAGCATCACCCACTGTCGCTGGCATGACCGGCAAAATCAGGTTGGCGATAGTTCCAATGATTGGAAACTTG